>JAWPHD010017139.1:0-46136 GCA_037043455.1 Cyrtodaria siliqua | reverse complement strand
GGGATTCCCCGCGACCGTAAAAATCGCCGCGATTGCAAAGTCAAGTCTCGAAAGAAAGCAATCACCGCGATTCTCTTTGATAGGTTCGCGGGGGAACGCGGGGGAAATTAGAGCAGGGATCAATAAAAAAAGTAATAAAACTGATAAATACAATGAATAGATTTTGAAAGCAAAACGTATTTCGAATTTTTAATGCATTTAATAACACGTGATTTTCGTTTTTGTTGTCCAAAAGTCGCATTTCTCTTCACCGGACATAAATTGTCTACCCACAATCCTGCGATGTGTGTACCTATTAACAAGGCGGCACTAATAACGAGTTTATGACCCGGAATTCTTTACAATTTTTTCGGATTATTTCTGACTTATAAAGAACCCATCGATGTATTAATAATCAACAGCAGAATAGTGAAATGTAATGCAAATAACGATTGATTAAAAATATAATTCTAGTTTCCAGTATAAGAATTACTAATTGAATTTTATGTTCAGTTACCGTGAAGTCGGTAATAGGAACCGCCATATAACTATCGTGAATACATTATCCGGGCATTTGAATTTTCAGAAAACAAAAATAAAATTGTCTTCTGCTTCGATCTTTTAATAGTTATTGAATAATAATGCATTAAATTGACTGACTGCAAAATTGTACATAGATACTAAAGGTAAATCGCGGCGATAGCCTTCGATTTCACACCGGGTAAAGCGGTCTGCAAATCAAAACGGATCGCGGTGATTGTGTCGCGGTGGTCAAAAGTTATTGTCCCCGCGTTGAGTGTGATTACGGTAGTCGTAATCCGCGTAGCAGCAACTGTATATCAGATAGTTCTTTAAGAAAAGTTAGGTTTTTTTTCAGCCAGTCTTATTTAATAGAAACACTGGGATTGAAGGCCAAAAGACTGTAATGTAGGCCTATGGGAAATGCAATAGTGGTATATGACCATTTCAGTCGAACGATTCGTCCCTTCTTTATTATTTTTATAAAATTCTGAGATTCACCATCTGCTCTGAGATGATTTTTAATTGCAAAAGCTCTCTCAGGGATATAGACTGTTTCAAAACAGAGTTTTGGGAAATATTTTTAAAATCCATTCCCAGCCTCAGGGCAAGTTTTTTTTTAAAGGGCAAATGCCCTGCCCAAAACCTCACTTGCCCCAAATTTAAGCCCACTTGGTCTTATTTTTGAATATTTATGCAGTAGTGTAAGGCCTGCACATGTATATCAATGAAACTATACAAATATATTTTCGGTCCTATCTTTTCTTGCGAGTTGCGTTCTTTTTGGAATTGTGAAAACCGGTGACATATGAAAAAAGAAGCATATTGCTAAGTTTTGCAACGTATTTTGGGAATGATGCATATCCATATACGTTAATTGCATACTTTATCAATGAAATACACTGAATACCTCATCAAATCGCGTTAATAAACGAGTGCTTCAAGTGTATTAAAAATGTTTGCATAAGTGATATTAATATGGGACTTTTTCTAAAATGATCAGTATGGAATGATGTTGATCCTTGTTGATCCTTGTCGAAAATTATTTTACATGATGCGACGTTAAACATGGCCGCCAGCGGCCATCTTTGTTTACATGGAGTTATATAATGAAAACTTGTAGCGACTACTCCTCTGAAACTGCTTGACGGATTTTTATGGAACTTCACAGGAATGTTGCTCTTGATGTCTTATTGATCCTAGCAAAACTTCAGGTCAGCCAGAAATTCAAGATGGCCACCACGGCTAAAAATAGATTTTCAAAAAACAAGCTTCTTGAAAACTTTAAGTGATATTGATATGGGACTTTTTATAAAATGATCAGTATCACATGATGTTGGTCCTTGTCGAAATTGTTTTGATTCGATGTTAAACATGGCTGTCAGCAGCCATCTTTGTTTACATAGAGTTATCTAGTAAAAACTTCTAGCGACTACTCCTCTGTAACTACTTGACGGATTTTCATGAAACTTCACAGGAATGTTGCTCTTGATGTCTAATTGATCTTAGCAAAATTTCATATCAGCCTTAAATTCAAGATGGCCGCCAGGGCTAAAAATAGATTTTCAAAATACAAGTTTGTAGCGACAACTTCTTGAAAACTATAAGTGATATTGATATGGGACTTTTTCTAAAATGATCAGTATGACATGATGTTGATCCTTGTCAAAAATTATTTTGATTTGACGTTAAACATGGCCGCCAGCGGCCATCTTTGTTTACATAGAGTTATATAATGAAAACTTGTAGCGACTACTCCTCTGAAACTACTTGACAGGATTTTCATGAAACTTCACAGGAATGCTATCAAAAACCTATCAGTTGAGCTTCAAGGTCATTGACCTCTTGTTATGAAATCTCATTCATAGAAGAAATTGGGACAAATAAAAAAATATCCATGCAAGACTAGACACACTTATTGCCCATGATTACCAGGTGAGCGATCTAGGGCCATCCTGAACCTCTTGTTTTATATGTGTGTTTGTTTTTCTTGTCTCTTCCTCCTCTGAAACAAAAAGGTCTAGCCTCCCCAAACTTTGAGAACATTATTGCCTGCATGAAAGCAGAATCATTGACAAATATAAATATGTGTCTGAGTTGGCTAAGTTTATACATGTACGCAGGCCTAGGACATCTAGATGTGCATGGAACCATCATGTAACTTCTTGTTTTAGAACACATCTGTTCAGCAATTGATGCTTTGCATTCAAAATGTTCTTGTTAAAGGTACTAACCCGCCATATAACGGCAAAGTTACACTACCTTGGACCCTATCCATGCATGTATTCAGATCATAAAATAATGTATATATTATAAATATAAAAGAAAATAATATTGTTATTGTTATATGATGCAGTGGATAAATAAAAGAAAAATAAAGGAAAATAGAACCTTATTGTTTGATTCTAATCACATGTGCATTATTAATTAATTGTAAATAAAACAAAGTAAAAATATGTTCAATATCGACAAAAATAATGTACCGGCAGCCATTCATTGGTAATAACGATTTCGGGGCAAGTTAAAAACAAGAGGGCCATGATGGCCCTATACCGCTCACCTGTATAAATTTGAACAAATAAAACACAATTATTGTTATTAGGTTTTCTTTAGGATCCAAATGAAAACGTGCCAAATAGGATGGGGCAAATTCTGACCACTTGGTTCACCATTTCAACAAACTTGATGAAATACATACATAATTTTTAATACCCCAGGTTCAATATTTGTACAATCTTTTTCTGGGATCAGTAGATGATGGTACATGCAAACTATCTGATTCAAAACTTGTGGTTTCAAACAAGAAGATTTTTAATGTTTTCTGATATAGTTATATAGGGAAACTACCCCACCCCCTGGCGGCCATGTTTTTGGACAGATCAACTCAGTTTGAACAATCTTAATTATTAATTAATTACTGCTAATTTATTACTGCTAAAATTAATTGAGTATTTTGAAATCCATCAAGCAGTTTCAGAAGAGAAGATGTTTAAAGTTTTCCATATACATGTAGAAATGTAGCAAAAATAAGCCCCACCCACTGGCGGCCATGCTTTTTGACGAATTAACCCAGCTTGAACAATCTTGATATATGCTCACCCAAATCCATCAAGCAGTTTCAGTCGAGAAGATTTCCATATATAGAAATATACATGTAGCAAAAATAAGCCTGCCCTCTGGCAGTCATGATTTTGATGAATCAATTCAGCTTGAAACAAAGTTGGTAGAGGTCCAACATCATTTCTGTGACATTATTTTAAAATCCATTAAGCAGTTTCAGACGAAGATTTTTAAAAGTTTTTTGATGAATCAAGGTGCTCGAACAGTCTTGGTAGAGGGTCACCCAAACATCATTTCTGTGAAAATATTCTGAAATCGATCCAGTAGCTTTAAAGAAGAAGATTTTTGAAGTTTTCCAGCTTTATTCTTTCGGTTGCTATGGCAACAAGAGTTCTGCATGGATTTCCTTAATTTGAACAATCTTGAGAGAAGACTGCCCAAGGATCATTCCTGTGAAGTTTCGTCAGAATTGGCCAAGCGGTTTCAGAGGAAAAGTCGTTTGAAGCAATTGTGGATGGACGGACGAAGGGCGATCACAATATCTCACTCTAGAGCACTTTGTGCTCAGGTGAGCTTAAAATCAGGGCAAGTGACTTTTCAGTCAGGGCAAGTGGACTTTTGAAATCTACCTGGGCTAGTCCCAAGTTTTAATTTTCTTGGAGCACAGTCCAATTTTGGTTTTTAAGTTGGCTGGTTAAAGCCATTTATATTGTGTCTAGCTAAGAGTTAAAAAAATTAAGTTACATATATAACTCATTGTCAGTAGATTTATGACTTGATGATGGGATAGGAACTTTAATTGTATGTATTGTAATTAATACAATCAAAACAGAGTTCTACATACATACTTGTGCATGTTTGTGTGCAGGTGCGAATGAAAAATGCGCTACTTGTTTATTAATCAGTTGCATTTTCTTTTTGTTTCCCTCCAGTTTCAGATCTAAACTGAATGAAAAGGACAGGTAACTTATTTTCTGTTTTAGAAAATGTGTTGTACATGTACATTTTATTTTAAGCTTTACTAACTGGCCAAAGAATGAGGGCTAATGCCAGGCCTTTTTAATCAATCTGGCGGTCTGTCGTCTCAGTATGATTAAGCAATTTTTGCTGAAACCTGGCTTAACTATCTTTTATATGCATGAATACCATGATCATAGTAATAGATATTTATATATAATATTTATTATAAGAATAGTATAAAGAAAATTGTTAGATCACCTGAGCCGAAGGCTCAAGGTGATCTATTGGGATCACTCTGCGTCCGTCGTCCGTCGTCCGTCTGTCGTCCGTCGTCCGTCGTCCTCGTTAACTTTTCTTCAAACGACTTTGCCTCAGAAACCACTTGGCTAATTTTGACTAAACTTCACATGGATGATCCTTAGATGAATGCTTTTTAGATTTGTTAAAATTAGGTCAGTGCGACATCCAAGATGGCCGCCATTACCATATATGGTCAAAACCTTAAAAAATCTTCTTCTCCAGAACCGCACGACAGATTTCAACAGTTTTTCTTTTAACATGATCGCCAACGCCTAGACTATCAAGTTTGTTCAAATGAAGTCCCCGGGGTAAAAAATGGCCGTGCCCCGAGGATCCAAAGTTTGTATATTGAGATTTTGCATGTTTTTCATATAGACATATAGGAAAAAACTTTAAAAAATCTTCTTCTCTGAAACCACAAGGCACAGAGCTCTCATGTATTACATGTAGCATCAGCTTATGGTCCTCTACTAAGTTTGTTCAAATGGTGACCCTGGGGTCAAATTTGTCCCCGCCCCGAGGAGTCACAGATTTACATAGACTTATATAGGAATTATTTTTTAAAAATCTTCTTCTCACAAACTACAAGAGCCAGAGGTTTGATATTTTGCATTTACTTTAAGCATATGGTCCTTTACCAAGTTTGTTCAAATGGTGACCCGGGGGTCACATTTGGCCCCACCCCGGGGGTCACAGTTTTACATAGGCTTGTATAGGGAAAAACTGAAAACAATCTTCTTCTCTGAAACTACAAGAGCCAGAGGTTTAATATTTTGCATTTACTATAAGATTATAGTTCTTTACCAGGTTTGTTCAAATGGTGACCCTGGAGTCACATTTGGCCCTGCCCCGGTGGTCACAGTTTAACATAGACTTGTATAGGGAAAAACTTAAAAAAATCTTCTTCTCTGAAACTACAAGAGCCAGAGGTTTAATATTTTGCATTTACTATAAGATTATGGTCCTTTGCCAAGTTTGTTCTAATGGTGACCCTGGGGTTACATTTGGCCCCACCCCAGGGGTCACATGTTTTACATAGACTTGTATAGGGAAACACTTAAAAGATCTTCTCTGAAACTGCTTGAGCCAGATGTTCCAATATTTTGCATTTGCTATAAGCTTATAGTCCTATACCAAGTTTGTTCAAATAGTGACGCTAGGGTTACATTTGACCCCACCCCAGGGGTCACATGTTTTACATAGACTTGTATAGGGAAAAACTTAAACAATCTTCTTCTCTGAAACTGCTTGAGCCAGATGTTCAATATTTTGCATTTTCTACAAGCTTATGATCCTTTACCAAGTTATTTCAAGTGGTGACCCTGGTGTTAAATTTGGCCCCGCCCCGGGGGTCGCAGTTTTACATAGACTTATATAGGAAAACATTTAAAAATCTTCTTCTCTGAATGTACAAAAGCCAGAGGTTTAATATTTTGCAATTACTATAAGATTATGGTCCTTTACCAAGTTTGTTCAAATGGTGACCCTGGGGTCATATTTGGCCCCGCCCCGGGGGTCACAGTTTTACATAGACTTGTATAGGGAAATTTTTTAAAAATCTTCTTCTCTGAAACTGCAAGAGCCGGAGGTTTAATATTTTACATTTACTATGCGCTTATGGTCCTTTACCAAGTTTATTAAATTGGTGACCAAGGGGTCACATTTGGCTCTGCCCCAGGGGTCACATGTTTTACATAGACTTGTATAGGGAAAAACTTAAAAAATCTTCTTCTCTGAAACCACAAGGCACACAGCTCTTATATATTATATGTTGACCTTGGGTCACATTTGGCCATGCCCCAGAGGTTACACTCTAGCACCTTCATTTTGTCTTTGATCTTTACCAAACTTTGTCAGTGTCTTTATATCAATGTTGGTAAACAACAGAGGCCACATTTCTTGGACAATCTTAACCAAACTTGCACAGATTTTATATGATCATAAGATTTCGAAGAAGTTCGATAATGGACAATTACTCAGGTGATCGATATAGGGCCATCTTGGCCCTCTTGTTTTTGAATGTTACTTACTGTTTGTGTGTACAGCTATGTATCTCTTTTTGGTGCTGTATGATTTTAAAAACAGCAACGAATCTTCAATAATTAAACAGACTTTGATGAAACTTTAACTGAAGCATCTTCTAAAGCATTTGAATAGGTCTGCCCCACTGTTACTTATTTTCATGAACTACTGATCATATTTCAATACTAAAACAATCTTACATTAAACGCTTTCTTCTAGTGTACATGCTAAAACTGAAATCATCTTCACATCTTTCTGTCCAGGTAATAGATAGAGGCTGGTCTCAGCGACTTATTTAAACACTGAGATGGGCATAGCCCATCGATCGAGGTGTTTAAATAACCAACGAGCTGAGACAGACTCTATCTTTTTTGTGGCATGGTGCACTTAGTAACACTGTGACGTCAGAGTGACCATACTCTAAATTCTTCTATCTGGTAATTGTAGTATGGTATAGCCAGGCCCTTTTAGTTAACCTAAATTAAATGATTTAATGCTTTGCATTCATCAAAGGAAATGTTACCGAACTTGCTACAAGCATCTGTATGACCCTCGATCAAGGTTTTACAATTTAGGTCTGTCTGCCATTTAAGAGGGAATACAACCCAAAATCTTAAAAATCTTCTTAGAATAAATATCCATGTGCAGGTAACTGAGGATAAATAAAAGTATACCTGAGTTTACTGTAAACCGACCAACCTGATGAAAAAAAAAGACTCCTTTTTTTAATTGAAAAAAAAGGAAATAATTAAAAAAACAACATTTTATTTAAAAAAAAATAATGTTCAGGCGATCACGGTGCAATTTTCAATTTTGTGGTGCGGTTTTGACAGCGAGCAAATTTTTATGGTACATAGTGTACAAAACTGACTTGACTGATAACCATAGAATGGTAACCTCATACACAGATATGTTCAGATGAATGCTGTACATTCCAACCAAACTGAAGTATATAGGTTGATGTGACATACATTTGACAGACTTGATAACTGATAACCATAGAATGGTAACCTCATACACAGATATGTTCAGATGAATGCTGTACATTCCAACCAGACTGAAGTATATAGGTTGATGTGACAGACATTTGACAGACTTGATAACTGATAACCATAGAATGGTAACCTCATACACAGATATGTTCAGATGAATGCTGTACATTCCAACCAAACTGAAGTATATAGGTTGATGTGACAGACATTTGACAGACTTGATAACTGATAACCATTCTATGGTAACCTCATACACAGATACGTTCAGATGACTGCTGTACATTCCAACCAAACTGAAGTATATAGGTTGATGTGACAGACATTTGACAGACTTGATAACTGATAACCATTCTATGGTAACCTCATACACAGATACGTTCAGATGACTGCTGTACATTCCAACCAAACTGAAGTATATAGGTTGATGTGACAGACATTTGACAGACTTGATAACTGATAACCATTCTATGGTAACCTCATACACAGATACGTTCAGATGACTGCTGTACATTCCAACCAAACTGAAGTATATAGGTTGATGTGACAGACATTTGACAGACTTGATAACTGATAACCATTCTATGGTAACCTCATACACAGATACGTTCAGATGAATGCTGTACATTCCAACCAAACTGAAGTATATAGGTTGATGTGACAGACATTTGACAGACTTGATAACTGATAACCATAGAATGGTAACCTCATACACAGATACGTTCAGATGACTGCTGTACATTCCAACCAAACTGAAGTATATAGGTTGATGTGACAGACATTTGACAGACTTGATAACTGATAACCATTCAATGGTAACCTCATACACAGATACGTTCAGATGACTGCTGTACATTCCAACCAAACTGAAGTATATAGGTTGATGTGACAGACATTTGACAGACTTGATAACTGATAACCATTCAATGGTAACCTCATACACAGATACGTTCAGATGAATGCTGTACATTCCAACCAAACTGAAGTATATAGGTTGATGTGACATACATTTGACAGACTTGATAACTGATAACCATTCAATGGTAACCTCATACACAGATACGTTCAGATGACTGCTGTACATTCCAACCAAACTGAAGTATATAGGTTGATGTGACAGACATTTGACAGACTTGATAACTGATAACCATTCAATGGTAACCTCATACACAGATACGTTCAGATGAATGCTGTACATTCCAACCAAACTGAAGTATATAGGTTGATGTGACATTCATTTGACAGACTTGATAACTGATAACCATTCAATGGTAACCTCATACACAGATACGTTCAGATGACTGCTGTACATTCCAACCAAACTGAAGTATATAGGTTGATGTGACAGACATTTGACAGACTTGATAACTGATAACCATTCTATGGTAACCTCATACACAGATACGTTCAGATGACTGCTGTACATTCCAACCAAACTGAAGTATATAGCTTGATGTGACATTCATTTGACAGACTTGATAACTGATAACCATTCAATGGTAACCTCATACACAGATACGTTCAGATGACTGCTGTACATTCCAACCAAACTGAAGTATATAGGTTGATGTGACAGACATTTGACAGACTTGATAACTGATAACCATTCTATGGTAACCTCATACACAGATACGTTCAGATGACTGCTGTACATTCCAACCAAACTAAGTTATATAGCTTGATGTGACATACATTTGACAGACTTTTAACTTACTTTTTACACTTCATTGATCATGGTTACATTTTAGCTCACCTGAGTACGAAGTGCTCAAGGATGAGCTATTGTGACAGTCCCTCGTCTGTCTGGCTGTCTTCAATGTTTAGCTTGTTTACACAATAGAGGCCACATTACTTGAGCAATCTTAACCAAACATGCACAGATTGTATATGACCATAAGATTACAGACAAGTTCCATAATGGGCCAGATCGGACCTAAACGCCTTGATGGATTTCGACGAAACTTGACAGGAAGCATCAGTAAGATGTGCATTTCATGCTTTTATTCCAGTTCGCTGATTTTTGACAGAGTTATGGCCCTTTGGTATTTTTTACTTTAAATGTCTTGTCGGCTCTACTCCTCCTAAACGGCTTGTTGGATTTCTACGAAATTTGGCAGAAAGCATCAGTATGATGTCTAGTTATGCAAATCGCTGTATATCAATGAAATCTTAGACAAGTTCGAAAACCAGTTAGATCTTGTTAGTAACGACAGAGCTATGGCCCTTGATTTATTGAAAAACGCTATATTATATTTTGTTAAATCTGTAGCTACTTCATTTTTAGCTCATTTTAAGTTCGAAAACCAGCCAGTTCGGACCAGTAACAGCGGAGTTATGGTCCTTGATTTAGTTAAAAATGCTATATTTTGCTCAGACAAGTTCGAAAACCAGCCATATCGGACCAGTAACATTGGAGTTATGGCCCTTGATTTACTTCAAAATGATATATTTTGCCTCTTTAAGACGATAGGGCCTTTATTTTTCATCCGATCTTTACCAAACTTCATCAGATTGTTAATGTCTATGAAAGCTTGGTCAAGTTCGAAAACCAACCAGATCGGACCAGTAACAGCGGAGTTATGGCCCTTGATTTTGTTAAAAATGCTATAATTTGCCTCGTCATACAATAGGGCCTTCATTTTGCATCTGATCTTTGCCAAACTTTACCAGATTTTACGACTGTCTTTTTTATATTATTATTAATTTTATTTTAATAAAAAAAAAATATTTTTATTTTTATTTTTTTTATTTTTTTTATTTTTAGCTCTACTGGCCAAGGGCCAGAAGAGCTTATGGGATGCTGTGTTGTCCGTCGTCCGTCGTCTGTCGTCTGTCTGTCTGTCGTCCGTTAACTTTTCTTCAAACGACTTCTCCTCAGAAACCGCTTGGCTAATTTTGACCAAACTTCACGTGGATGATCCTTAGATGAATGCTTTTTAGATTTGTTAAAATTAGGTCAACGCTATATCCAAGATGGCTGCCATTACCATATATGGTCGAAACCTTAAAAAATCTTCTTCTCCAGAACCGCTGGACAGATTTCAACAGTTTTTCTTTTAAAATGATCGCCAATGCCTAGACTATCAAGTTTGTTCAAATAAAGTCCCCGGGCTAAAAAATGGCCGTGCCCCGGGGGTCCAAAATTTGTATATTGAGGTTTTGCATGTTTTTCATATAGACATATAGGAAAAAACTTTAAAAAATCTTCTTCTCTGAAACCACAAGGCACAGAGCTCTCATGTATTACATGTAGCATCAACTTATGGTCCTCTACTAAGTTTGTTCAAATGGTGACCCTGGGGTCAAATTTGTCCCCGCCCCGGGGGTCACAGTTTTACATAGACTTATATAGGATTTTCTTTTTAAAAATCTTCTTCTCGGAAACTACAAGAGCCAGAGGTTTGATATTTTGCATTTACTATAAGTTTATGGTCCTTTACCAAGTTTGTTCAAATGGTGACCCTCGGGTCACTTTTGGCTCCGCCCCAAGGGTCACATGTTTTACATAGACATGTATAGGGAAAAACTTAAAAAATCTTCTTCTCTGAAACTGCAAGAGCCAGAGATTTAATATTTTGCATTTGCTATAAGCTTGTGGTCCTCTATCAAGTTTGTTCAAATGGTTACCCAGGGGTCACATTTGGCCCCACCCCGGGGGTCGCAGTTTTACATAGGCTTGTATAGGGAAAAACTGAAAAAATTCTTCTTCTCTGGAACCACTTGGCACAGAGCTCTCATGTAATACATGTAGCATCAGCTTATGGTCCTCTACTAAGTTTGTTCAAATGGTGACCCGGGGGTCAAATTTGTCCCCACCCGAGGGTCACAGTTTTGCATAGACTTATATAGGAATTTTTTTTAAAAAATCTTCTTCTCGCCAACTACAAGAGTCAGAGGTTTGATATGTTACATTTATTATAAGCTTATGGTCCTTTACCAAGTTTGTTCAAATAGTGACCCTGGGGTCACATTTGGTCCCGCCCAAAGGGTCACATGTTTTACATAGACATGTATAGGGAAAAACTTAAAAAATCTCTTCTCTGAAACTGCAAGAGCCAGAGGTTTAATATTTTGCTGTTGCTATAAGCTTATGGTCCTTTACCTATTTTGTTCAAATGGGGACCCTGGGGTCACATCTGGCCCCGCCCCGGGGATTCACAGTTTTACATAAATGCTTGTATAGGGAAAAACTGGAAAAAAAATTCTTCTCTCGAACTGCATGAGCCAGAGGTTTAATATTTTGCATTTGCTATAAGTTTATGGTCCTTTACCAAGTTTGTTCAAATGGTAACCCTCGGGTCATATTTGACCCCGCCCCAAGGGTCACATGTTTTACAGACATGTATAGGGATTTTTTTTTTGAATTTTTTTTTTTTAATCTTTTTTTTTATTTATTTTTTTTATTTTTGATTGATTTTATTTATTTTTTTAATCTTTTTTTTGAATTTGTTTTTTGAATATTTTTATTTTTTTATTTTTTTTTAATATTTTTTTTTTTTTAAATATCTTCTTTTTTTTAAATTTTTTTTTTTATTTTTTTTTTTATTTTTTTTTTTTATTTTTTTTTTTTTTATTTTTTTTATTTTTTTTTAGCTCTATGTTCGACCAGTCGGACCAGTAACAGAGGTGTTCTTGATTTAGTTAAACATGCTATATGTTGCCTCGTTAATACGGTTGGGCCTTCATTTTTCTGATCTTTACCAACTTTACCAGATTCTTTAGTTATGGCCCTTGATTTAGTTAAAAAGCTGTTTTTTTGCCCGAAACTTTCCAAAAAATGTAAATGGCAGTCACTCACTTCATTGATGTTATAAGAGCCATGTTAGCCAGTAGAGCGTCCACAGGCCCTCTTGGGCCTCTTGTTTAATTAATATTATTATTATTTTTATTTTTTTGAAAATTATTCCTTTTTTTCATATATTTTTTTTTAGCTTATGTTGGACCAGTCGGACCAGTAACAATGCTATATTTTGCCTCGTCAATACGGTATGGCCTTCATTTTTTATCTGATCTTTACCAAACATTACTAGATTCTTTAGTTATGGCCCTTGATTTAGTCAAAAAGATGTTTTTGCCCGAAACTTTCAAAAAAACCTTAATGGCAGTCACTAGCTTCATTGATGTTATAAGAGCCGTGTTAGCCAGTAGAGCGTCCACAGGCCCTCTTGAACCTCTTGTTTATTTGATCTTTACCAAATTTGTTTAGAATGTTAATATCAATAAAAGCTTAAACAAGTTGCCTGATTCATATCGGTAATCCATCCATATGATGTGTTAAAGGGACGTAAAACCCCTTTCATTTATTTGATTAAGCCAATTGTGTACCTCCAGTTTCATATTTCCAAAGATAACCAGGTGTCCCTCTTGTTTCATGAACTCTTTTATTAAGTCACCAACAGCATTACATTCTTCAAACTTTATACATATATTTAGATGATTACTGTAGTTACATTCTAACCAAAGGTAGGTGACTAACTCTACCTACTTTTAAGTTTAAACTTATTTATTTTACATCGATTGTTACAAAAGCTCTATGAACTTATTTGAATCACTCTTGATGTCTTCCTGGATAAAACCAGTACTAAGCAAATGCAGATAAAGTGTCTTACTCAGGGACACTACACATATGGCAATGACGGGACTCGACCTACTTTATGACCTTCATCTACCTGTTTACTATATATTCCAGAGATAGTGATGGGCAGTCAGTTGAAATTTACAATCTATCATTGGTTACAATCAGTTGGATCTAAGCGATTGATCATCGGTTATAATCAGTTGGATGTAAGCTTAAGCGATCGATCATCGGTTATAATCAGTTTGATGTAAGCGATCGATCATCGCTTATAATCGGTTGGATGTAAACTATTTCATCTACAGTCTTGAAACTTTATACAAATAGTGCTCTTGGTTAAAGAGGCACTACCTATATCGACGCGATTTTTAATGTAAAATATTAAATACTGAATATTACTGCATTTATATGTATACAAAGCTATTTTATGAGTATTCTAAGAAGAAATATGGTTCGTATTCCAGTTCTGTAAATAATTAATTATGATCAAAACAATATCTTGAATAAAATGCTGCCCAGCCGTTTATTCCTGCCGGAGAACTACGAGTTCTTACGATTTTTTTCGGACATGCGCAATGCGATTACAAACTATTCGGCGCAGTTCCGATAGCAAACGAATCGATCGGAACTCTTCGCTATTCAGACGAGGTAGTTCCTATTGTAAACGAATAAGATCGGAAAATCTCTGCAATCGGCTTGTATTACGAATACAATTTCAAAAATCCGATCTTTTCAATCCTGTTTTTCCCCAGCAAAACGCATATTACATTGGGTGAAATTATTGCCATTTAGCTTTTTCCTAGTCCTCTTTATAATTAAGTAAAGTTTATATCAATTGGTGGACAAAAATATATAGGTAGAGCGTCTTTAAACAACATCCCCTATCAGTTATTTTTTTGTTAGAAGGTCAATGGTAAGGGTTATATTGACCTGACACCTAGGAAATGCTTTAACATAAAACCTTCAGGAAACGGGCGTATAATGGCCCGTTAGGCGGTGCTCTTGTTTAAATACCTTTTATATCGAAATAAGACATTTTCTTTATAAATATTTATCTTAAAATAGATGGTATGTAGTGTCCCTGAGAGGTTAATAAGGATATTTAAAAATATGTAAAACTTAGATTTTAACTTAAGTAACATTTTCCACTTAAGTTGCTTTATGAATACGTGCCCTGGTCTTCCACCACCATGAAAAAATCGAGTGTCATATATATACCCTAAAACATGCTGAAAATGACATAAAAAAACATTCAACCAACCAACCAACCATCATCCTTGCTTTTGAATATTTTCTTTCAATCCGTTTCGATTGCATGGCAAGCTGCACATATGAGATATTGATTTTGTACAAATTAAGACTTAATTGAAAAATTCAAGCTAGCCTAGCTTAATGTTTAATTGTGGAGGTATTTAAGACCTCATTCAGGATGTAAATGTCAGGAAATATAGTTTTGAACTATTGTGAGACAATGAGACAAAATATAAAGTATTTAAGTGTTCCTGTGGTTTAATTGAGTTTTCTTATGGAGATAAAATATATATTTATTTTTTTATTGAAAATACAAAATTGGTGAGGTCTGCATTTTTGACATACCCTTGGATACCATAACTATGAAAGCTTCTAATTTTTTCGTTTAGTTTGTGCAATGAAGCAATCAAAGATATAATTATAGTGTCTATTTAGTGACGAATGAGAGAACAAGTTACCTACTTTTGAACTATTTTATAAAGTGTGGAGTAACTATATATTCAGTTGAATTATTTTTTAACAGTGAGAAACAACAAAATGAGTGACAATCAAATGTTAATGGATGATATAATAACCAATGAGGATCCTTCTTGGTTCAGCAGAAGGTATGGCCTCATATATATTTTAAGTTTGTTAAGAATAACTGAAAAGCTATTGTCTCAACCAGAGTTTCAGCAAAAATAACTGCCATATCTGGTTAAGTGTTTGCCTTTAGCTCAGTACCGTTAGCTCAGTATCGAAAGTAGGTCACCATGACTGACCTTGACCTACTTTATGAACTTCATCTGTCAACAGTTATGTTTAGCTCAAATAACTCAGAAGGCTCTATTATACTGGGCTATTCATAACCCTTCATCAGTTGCCATAGACTTTAGAAACACACTTTTAAATTGGCTTGGCTAAACTTTGGTCAAGTGTTTTAGCCAATTTGGCTAAAGTCATTTTGGCCCATACAAATGAAAATTTGGTGAGGCAAAAATGGCTGGAGTGGTTCACTGTATAAACAAGAACTGCTATAAAAAACATACCACCGCTTGCCAATCTAGACTTGTTACAGTAAGTTTTGCAATTCAATAAAACCTAGATTTTTTTTATAGGTGCTTAGGTCACTAATATTATTAAGCCAAATTTAAGTGTCAAAACAAAAATTCATTTGGCTAAAGAAAATAAAGGTGGTTTAGCCAGTTTTCAAACTGATACACATTGATGAGACAGCTGAGTACTATGCAACTGAAGCAGATAAGCCAAGAATAACATGGAATAAATTATAATTTCTCCATCAAAGACATCATAAAGAAAAGAAAGAGTATCTTCCTAGGGATGACCACTCAAGTCACTGACCAGTCCAAGTGGTCAGAAGATGACCAGAGTTGACATAGTATAGCTAACTAGGGTATTATTGACACTTTCAGGAAAAGTTTTATACCATGTATGGTAATTTTCGGAAGAGAGTCCATTTTGATGTCCCAAGCAAGTTAACAGCATTTGATTGGTCGTATTCTTTCATGGTCCTTTTCCCTTCCAACGGTAAATAAGTGTGAATTAAGTGATTGTTTTTCCCTTTCCATCTGCTCATGAATACATTATATCATATCTTTACACAAAAGTTCAATTTAAATTTATATTTGACTCCACTGTAAATATGAAAATGGCTTTCATTATACAGTAATAGCCATTGGTTTGAACCCAGTCACATTCCTCTGCCTATCGTTGGTTTGAACCCAGCCACATTCCTCAGTCTTGTGTTGGTTTGAACCAGCCATATTCCTATGTCATGCATTGGTTTGAACCCAGCCACATTCCTCTGTTTTGCATTTGTTTAACCCAGCCCTATTCCTCTGTCATGCATTGGTTTTCTCCACCCACATTCCTCTGTCTTGTATTGGTTTGAACCCAGCCACATTCCTATGTCATGCATTGGTTTGAACCCAGCCACTTTCCTCTGTCATACATTGGTTTGAACCCAGCCATATTCCTCTGTCTTGCATTGGTTTGAACCAAGCCACATTCTTATGCCATGCATTGGTTTGAACCAAGCAACATTCCTCTGTCTTGAATTGGTTTGAACCCAGCCACATTCCTCTGTCATGCATTGGTTTGAACCCAGCCACATTCATCTGTCTTGCATTGGTTTGAACCCAGCCACACTCCTTTGTCTAGCATTGGTTTGAACCAAGCCACATACCTCTGTCTTGCTTTGGTTTGATCCCAGCCACACTCCTGTGTCATGCATTGGTTTGAACCCAGCCACATTCCTCCATCTTGCATTGGTTTGAACCCAGCCACACTACTCTGTCTAGCATTGATTTGCACCAAGCCAATACCTGTGTCATGCATGGGTTTGAACCCAGCCACATTTCTCTGTCTTACATTGGTTTGAACCCAGCCACATTCCTCTGTCTTACAATGGTTTGAACCCAGCCATATTTCTGTGTCAAGAATTGGTTTGAACCCAGCCACATTCCTCTGTCTTACATTGGTCTAAACCCAGCCACATTCCTCTGTCTTGCATCGGTTTGAACTCAGCCACATTCCTCCGTCTTGCATTGGTTTGAACCCAGCCACACTACTTTGTCTAGCATTGGTTTGAACTAAGCCACATACCTGTGTCATGCATTGGTTTGAACCCAGCCACATTTCTCTGTCTTACATTTGTTTGAATCCAGCCACATTCCTCTGACATGCATTGGTTGGAACCCAGCCACATTCCACTGTCTTACATTGGTTTGAACCCAGCCATATTTCTGTGTCATGCATTGGTTTGAACCCAGCCACATTCCTCTGTCTTACATTGGTCTAGACCCAGCCACATTCCTCTGTCTTGCATTGGTTTGAACCCAGCCACATTCCTCCGTCTTGCATTGGTTTGAACCCAGCCACACTACTCTGTCTAGCATTGGTTTGAACCAAGCCACATACCTGTGTCATGCATTGGTTTGAACCCAGCCACATTTCTCTGTCTGACATTGGTTTGAATCCAGCCACGTACCTGTGTCATGCATTGGTTTGAACCCAGCCACATTTCTCAGTCTTTCATTGGTTTGAATCCAGCCACATTCCTCTGACATGCATTGGTTTGAACCCAGCCACATTCCTCTGTCTTACATTGGTTTGAACCCAGCCATATTTCTGTGTCATGCATTGGTTTGAACCTAGCCACATTCCTCTGTCTTACATTGGTCTAAACCCATCCACATTCCTCTGTCTTGTATTGGTTTGAACATAGTCACATTCCTCTGTCTTACATTGGTTTGAACCAAGCCACTTTTCTCTGTCTTGTATTGGTCTAAAACCATCTACATTCCTGTAACATGCATTGGTTTGAACCCAGCCACATTCCTCTGTCTTACATTGATCTAAACCTAGCCACATTCCTCTGTCTTGCATTGGTTTGAACCTGGCACCTTGCTGCATGTCTAGAATTTGAACTCCACTTACAAAGAAGGAATGATGACCATTTTGTTATAGACTCAAATGAGCTGATGTGACAGTTCTGTGTCCTATAAAGCCCAGCTAATGGTCTCTGCCTTGCACTGAGATGATGCCAGAAAGGTTCTGTATCAAACTTTCATTTTTCATATGATGTAGATAAATATGCCCTTGGTCTAAACTCACCATTCATACAGTCTTTGGTAAGAAATGCCAGCATGTCTAAGACATCCGGAGAAACAAATTTTTACTTCCAGAGGATAATGTAGCAGCAAGGTCTGGCCAAGCATGCTTAATCCATGGTTATCCCAGTCTGTTGTGGTATAAAGCTTTATTCCTCTTTTTCTTTTTCTTTTCTTTTTTTTTTTGTTAGCTAATGCATTTACACAAATAATTCATCATAAACAATTGTATTGATACATTACTTATCAATTAAAATCAGTATATATCTAT
Organism: Cyrtodaria siliqua; assembly: GCA_037043455.1. Taxonomy (NCBI): domain Eukaryota; kingdom Metazoa; phylum Mollusca; class Bivalvia; order Adapedonta; family Hiatellidae; genus Cyrtodaria; species Cyrtodaria siliqua. The sequence continues at coordinate 27,599 of JAWPHD010017139.1, read as the reverse complement.
TATATAGAGTATCTTTGTCTCCGAAACCGCTTCTTACTTTCCGAATCCGCCTCTTACTCTCCGACACCGCCTCTTCATAAAAAATGACCATAATTCTTTTCAATTTATATTCGATTGAATTGTTTTCATTGAACGATGAAAGATAGGTGATTTCAAAGTCATAGACCTCATTCGTGGGCAGATTTCTTATAAAACATGACTTATGACAATTCTACAGACCACATTTTTCAATATATTTCGAAACCAACACATGAAACAGGAAGGGAAAACATTCCTACATCGTACCACATTCCCCGATTTTTTAAAAAGTTCGAGTTTGGGCCGAAAAAAAACGAAAATATTAAATTCACACTTACCGTTACTGCTTCAATTTACTCTCCGCAGCCGCATCGGAAGTGTCTCCGAAACGTCGTATTATCACCTCTTTTTGGAGGCGGTTGCGGAGTCTAGTAGGCGTGTAATGTAAGCATTGACTTGAAAAAGTTATTAAATTTATAGACAATCTGTAAAAAGTCTTCAAAAAAGTAACATACTTAAAGAGACTGTATGCTATGTTGAAGAGTGATTGGCGTCAATCTAAATCAAATGATGTGCTTCAGTTTCATGAGCATACCATATATACCGTTTTTAGCTCTACTGATCAGAGATCAGAAGAGCTTATGCCGTAGTGCGGTGTTCGTCGTCCGTCTGTCCGTCTGATGTGAATCCAAGACGGCCGCCAAATCTAAAAATAGGTTTTTAAAAAACAAATTTGTAGCGACTACTTCTTGAAAACTCTAAGTGATATTGATATGGGACTTTTTCTAAAATGATCAGCATGACATGATGTTGGTCCTTGTCGAAAAATCGTTTTGATTTGACGTCAAACATGGCTGCCAGCGGCCATCTTTGTTTACATAAGAGTTATATAATGAAAACTTGTAGCGACTACTCCTCTGAAACTACTTGAAGGATTTTCATGAAACTTCACAGGAATGTTGCTCTTGATGTCTAAATGATCCTAGCAAAATTTCAGTTCGGCCGGAAATTCAAGATGGCCGCCACGGCTAAATATAAGTTTGTAGCGACTACTTCTTGAATTGAATTGGATTTTATAGTCGCACCAACAACTAAGGTCATATGGCGACTTTCCAGCTTCCACTGGTGGAGGAAGCTCCCACGTGCCCCTCCAGGCAATTTTCGTGCACGGGCGGGCACCTGGGTAGAACCACCAACGTTCCGCAAGGCAGCTGGATAGCTTCCTCACATAAAGATTCCTAGGCCCCCAGGGCTGTCTTTTGGCTGTTTTTGGGGCCGTTATTCGGCCCCAGTCCCCCACCTGAAAAGTATCTTTTTTTCCCCCACCTCAGTGTCAAAATTCCCCACTTAAAAAAAAAAAAAAAAAAAATTGGTGTTATTGTATGCTGAAGTCCTTGCTTTATTTGTCTATTTAGTGTTATATATCTATTTAATCAGCATGATTTCATTTTATATTGATGATATCATAATGTGTTATGGATGTTTGAACTTTCATGCAAAATTCCCCCTTTTACTGAAATTGACGCGAAAATTCCCCCCTCTGAGGGACCCGGACCCATTCCCCCATGGTAGAAAGACAGCCCTGGCCCCTGAGGGATCGAACCTACAGCGGTGAGGGGCAAGTGATTGCAAGTCAGGGACTCTAACCACTCGGCTACGGACAGCCCGACTACTTCTTGAAAACTATAAGTGATATTGATATGGGACTTTTTCTAAAATGATCAGCATGACATGATGGTGGTCTTTGTCAAAAATCGTTTTGATTTGACGTTAAACATGGCTGCCAGCGTCCGTCTTTGTTTACATAGAGTTATATAGTAAAAACTTGTAGCGACTACTTCTCTGAAACTACTTAGCGGATTTTCATGAAACTTTACAGAAATGTTGCTCTTGATGTCTAATTGATCCTAGCAAAATTTCAGATCACCCAGAAATTCAAGTTGGCCGCCACAGCTAAAAATAGATTTTTAAAAAATAAGTTTGTATGACTACTTCTTGAAAACTATAAGTGATATTGATATGGGACTTTTTCTAAAATGATCAGCATGACATGATGTTGGCCCTTGTCAAAAATCGTTTTGATTCGATGTTAAACATGGCTTTCAGCGGCCATCTTTGTTTACATAAAGTGATATAATGAAAACTTGTAGCGACTACTCCTCTGAGAATGTTGCTCTTGATGTCTAATTGATCCTAGCAAAATTTCAGGTCGGCCGGAAATTCAAGATGGCCGCCACGGCTAAAAATAAATTTTCAAAAAGTTTGTAGCGACTACTTCCTGAAATCAAAATCAATCAGTAGAGCTTCAAGGTCATTGACCTCTTGTTATTTTTTACAATTATTGCATCTTTAAATTGCTTGGGGATTTTTTTTTCTTTTTCTAAACTTTACTTCAAGTAAGGTTGCTTGCAAGTGTATTTACTCAAAACTAGATCTCAGTATATGTAAAAAAACAAACATTTACAACCCACTTTTGAAAAAAAAAAAGGATGTGGGGGATAGCGATGGGGAGACAGGCATTTATTTAGCGTGAGAGCATTTATACGAGGGTATACGGTATGCATTCAATCAATTAAGCTGCATGTTACCTTTTTGGGGGAAACCCCATGTGTTTGAGTAGGTGATGACTATACCCTCTCATTTAAAAAGCTGAGACAGGGAAATTTGAGCCTGTGTTGCATCAATGAGAAGTGACTAGGACATAATGTTTTATACTGTCTTGCCTGTTACTGGTGGGTGTGGTGTATACAGTGTAACCACAATGATTCAGCTTGTTATTGACATGCTATACAAAAAAAAGAAGATACATGTAAATCTATCTTTCTTGATTTCATACATTATTTTATATGACCAACTCACTATATCCCCGCTTCAAGTTTGTTTTATTTCAGTTTATTTATATAGTCTGAACAAATTTGCTCCATTGGGCATCACCAGTGGAACCAGTGCAATACATTTTTTCAATGCATATCTTGCGAAAAAGTAGATTTCTTCAAAGCAGACCAGAAAAGGCATCTTATAATATTGTATTTTAATTGTCAAACATTTATTCTTGCTTACAGTACTATTACCTGTACTTTGTATGAACATGCATGTGTTTTCCTCATGTTACATTTCGTGTACAGTATTAGACAGAATGGCATGAATTAGATCTCTTCATATAACTTTAAAACGGTTTTGGTTTTATAATTTCTCTTTTCACTTCACACTGTATAAGCAATACAAGCCTGGTAAACATTCGTTCCACCACCAAAAAGAGAACAATGAAAATTGACACTTTTAAATATTTAATTTATACTTTTAAAAGTCGAAATTGTATTCTGCAATATGCCTACACGGAAACACATTCCCCGATTTTTGGAAAAATCTCTGTTGTTCTTGTTAAAAGAAATAAAAGTAGATTATACTCACTTTTGTAGATGAAAATTGCGCTTTCGCTCCTTCTCGGAAGTGGCTTTCGCTCAATTTTCAATGTTTACCAGGCGTGCAATAGAGATAACACTCAATCAAAAACTTCAATTAACTTACATCAATATTTAGAAACATCATAATGTACTTACTTCATGATGAGAAGAAGAAAAAAAAGTTAAGCAATCTATGCTTATTAGGCATGGATTAGTATTGATGGAGTTTGTTAGCCTTGTCATTTATGTTAAGAGCTAAATGTGTTGGTAATCTCTAGCAATGTAACATCTCTTGTTAAAAAATCAGTTGAAAATACATAGCAGGAAATGTTACTGTATGCATTTCTTGGACAGAGATGTTACTGTACGCATTTCTTGTACAGAGATGTTACTGTATGCATTTCTTGTACAGAGATGTTACTGTATGCATTTCTTGGACAGAGATGTTGCTGTATGCATTTATTGTACAGAGATGTTACTGTATGCATTTCTTGGACAGAGCTGTTACTGTATGCATTTCTTGTACAGAGATGTTACTGTATGCATTTCTTGGACAGAGATGTTGCTGTATGCATTTCTTGTACAGAGATGTTACTGTATGCATTTCTTGGACAGAGATGTTGCTGTATGCATTTCTTGTACAGAGATGTTACTGTATGCATTTCTTGGACAGAGATGTTGCTGTATGCATTTCTTGTACAGAGATGTTACTGTATGCATTTCTTGGACAGAGATGTTACTGTATGCATTTCTTAGACAGAGATGTACATTACTGTATGCATTTCTTGTACAGATATGTTACTGTATACATTTCTTAGTCAGAGATGTACATTACTGTATGCATTTCATGGACAGAGATGTTACTGTATGCGTTTCATGAACAGAGATGTTGCTGCATTTATTTCTTGGACAGAAATGTTACTGTTTGCATTTCTTGGACAGAGATGTTACTGTATGCATTTCTTCGACAGAGATGTTACTGTATGCATTTCTTGGACAGAGATGTTACTGCATGCATTTCTTGGACAGAGATGTTACTGTATGCATTTCTTCGACAGAGATGTTACTGTATGCATTTCTTGGACAGAGATTTCTTGGATAGAGATGTTACTGTATGCATTTCTTTGACAGAAATGATGGCCAGTCCGTTTAACTGTATGCTTTTCTTATAACGTACTGTATTCTATTATTTTCTATTTGCAGGCGTGCACGTTCCCTGTATGGCGTGAGCCCCAACTGTAGATTCGGACCCAAGGGTAGTCTGCTAGACAGCACCAACTGTACACTGTAAGTAACTTCTACATGTTCAAACTTTTGCAGGCAAACCCTAATGACCTGTCTATATCTATAAGGAACAGTGGCCTGATGGCCTGTCTGTATCTATAAGGAACAGTAGTCTGATGGCCTGTCTGTATCTGTAAATCTGTAAGGAACAGTAGCCTGATGGCCTGTCTGTATCTGTAAGGAACAGTGGCCTGATGGCCTGTCTATATCTGTAAGGAACAGTGGCCTGATGGCCATATCTGTAAGGAACAGTGGCCTGATGACCTGTCTATATCTGTAAGGAACAGTGGCCTGATGACCTGTCTATATCTGTAAGGAACAGTAACCTGATGGCCTTTCTATATCTGTAAGGAACAGTGGCCTGATAGCCTGTCTACATCTGAAAGGAACAGTGGCCTGATGGCCTGTCTATATCTGTAAGTAACAGTGGCCTGATGGCCTGTCTATATCTGTAAATAACAGTGGCCTGATGGCCTGTCTATATCTGTAAGGATCAGTGGCCTGATGGCCTGTCTATATCTGTAAGTAACAGTGGCCTGATGGCCTGTCTATAGATCTGTAAGGAACAGCGGCCTGATGGCCTGTCTATATCTGTAAGTAACAGTGGCCTGATGGCCTGTCTAAATCTGTAAGTAACAGTGGCGTGATGGCCTGTCTATATCTGTAATTAACAGTAGCCTGATGGCCTGTCTATATCTGTAACAGTGGCCTGATGGCCTGTCTATATCTGTAAGTAACAGTGGCCTGATGACCTGTCTATATCTGTAAGTAAAAGTGGCCTGATAGCTTGTCTATATCTGTAAGTAACAGTGGCCTGATGGCCTGTCCATATCTGTAAGTAACAGTGGCCTGATGACCTGTCTATATCTGTAAGTAACAATTGCCTGATGGCCTCTCTATATCTGTAAGTGACAGTGGCCTGATGACCTGTCTATATCTGTAAGTAACAGTAGCCTTATGGCCTGTCTATATCTGTAAGTAACAGTGGCCTGATGGCCTGTCTATATCTGTAAGTAGCAGTGGCCTGATGGCCTGTCTAAATCTGTAAGTAACAGTGGCCTGATGACCTGTCTATATCTGTAAGTAACAGTGGCCTGATAGCTTGTCTATATCTGTAAGTAACAGTGGCCTGATGGCCTGTCCATATCTGTAAGTAACAGTGGCCTGATGACCTGTCTATATCTGTAAGTAACAATTGCCTAATGGCCTGTCTATATCTGTAAGTGACAGTGGCCTGATGACCTGTCTATATCTGTAAGTAACAGTAGCCTTATGGCCTGTCTATATCTGTAAGTAACAGTGGCCTGATGGCCTGTCTATATATGTAAGTAACAGTGGCCTGATAGCTTGTCTATATCTGTAAGTAACAGTGGCCTGATGACTTGTCTATATCTGTAAGTAACAGTGGCCTGATGGCCTGTCTATATCTGTAAGTAACAGTGGCCTGATGACCTGTCTATATCTGTAAGTAACAGTGGCCTGATCGCTGGTCTATATCTGTAAGTAACAGTGGCCTGATGACCTGTCTATATCTGTAAGTAACAGTGGCCTGATGGCCTGTCTATATCTGTAAGTAACAGTGGCCTGATGACCTGTCTATATCTGTAAGTAACAGTGGCCTGATGACCTGTCTATATCTGTAAGTAACAGTGGCCTGATAGCTTGTCTATATCTGTAAGTAACAGTGGCCTGATGGCCTGTCCATATCTGTAAGTAACAGTGGCCTGATGACCTGTCTATATCTGTAAGTAACAATTGCCTGATGGCCTGTCTATATCTGTAAGTGACAGTGGCCTGATGACCTGTCTATATCTGTAAGGAACAGTAGCCTTATGGCCTGTCTATATCTGTAAGTAACAGTGGCCTGATGGCCTGTCTATATATGTAAGTAACAGTGGCCTGATAGCTTGTCTATATCTGTAAGTAACAGTGGCCTGATGACTTGTCTATATCTGTAAGTAACAGTGGCCTGATGGCCTGTCTATATCTGTAAGTAACAGTGGCCTGATGACCTGTCTATATCTGTAAGTAACAGTGGCCTGATCGCTGGTCTATATCTGTAAGTAACAGTGGCCTGATGACCTGTCTATATCTGTAAGTAACAGTGGCCTGATGGCCTGTCTATATCTGTAAGTAACAGTGGCCTGATGACCTGTCTATATCTGTAAGTAACAGTGACCTGATGGCCTGTCTATATCTGTAAGTAACAGTGGCCTGATGACCTGTCTATATCTGTAAGTAACAGTAGCCTGATGGCCTGTCTATATCTGTAACAGTGGCCTGATGGCCTGTCTATATCTGTAAGTAACAGTGGCCTGATGACCTGTCTATATCTGTAAGTAACAGTGGCCTGATGGCCTGTCTATATCTGTAAGGAACAGTGGCCTGATGACCTGTCTATATCTGTAAGTAACAGTGACCTGATGGCCTGTCTATATCTGTAAGTAACAGTGGCCTGATGACCTGTCTATATCTGTAAGTAACAGTAGCCTGATGACCTGTCTATATCTGTAACAGTGGCCTGATGGCCTGTCTATATCTGTAAGTAACAGTGGCCTGATGACCTGTCTATATCTGTAAGTAACAGTGACCAGATGTACTGTCTATATCTGTAAGGAACAGTGGCCTGATGACCTGTCTCTTTTTGTAAGTAACAGTGGCCTGACAACCTGTCTATATCAGCCTGATGGCCTGTTTATATCTGTAAGGAACAGTGTCCCGATAGCTTGTCTATATCTGTAAGGAACAGTAGCCTGATGGTCTGTCTATATCTGTAAGGAACAGTGGCCTGATGTACTGTCTATATCAGTAAGGGACAGTAGCCTGATGGTCTGTCTATATCTGTAACCTGATGGCCTGTCTATATCTGTAAGTAACAATGGCCTGATGACCTGTCTATATCTGTAAGGAACAGTGGCCTGATGGCCTGTCTATATCTGTAAGGAACAGTGGCCTGATGGCCTGTCTATATCTGTAAGTAACAGTGGCCTGATGGCCTGTCTATATCTGTAAGTAACAGTGGCCTGATGGCCTGTCTAAATATCTGTAAGGAACAGTGGCCTGATGGCCTGTCTATATCTGTAAGGAACAGTGGCCTGATGGCCTGTCTATATCTGTAAGGAACAGTGGCGTGATGGCCTGTCTATATCTGTAAGTCACAGTGGCCTGATGGCCTGTCTATATCTGTAAGTAACAGTGGCTTGATGGCCTGTCTATATCTGTAAGTAACAGTGGCCTGATGGCATGTTTTTATCTGTAAGTAACAGTGGCCTGATGATCTGTCTATATCTGTAAGTAACAGTGGCCTGATGGCCTGTCTATATCTGTAAGTAACAGTGGCCTGATGACCTGTCTTTATCTGTAAGTAACAGTGGCCTGATGGCCTGTCTATATCTGTGAGGAACAGTGGCCTGATGACCTGTCTATATTTGTAAGTAACAGTGGCCTGATGGCCTGTCTATATCTGTGAGGAACCGTGGCCTGATGACCTGTCTATGTCTGTTAGGAACAGTGGCCTGATGACCTGTCTATATCTGTAAGTAACAGTGACCTGATGACCTGTCTATATCTGTTAGGAACAGTGGCCTGATGGCCTGTCTATATCTGTAGGTAACAGTGGCCTGAAGACCTGCCAATGTCTGTAAGTAACAGTGGCCTGATGACCTGTCTATATATGTAAGTAACAGTGGCCTGATGTACTGTCTATATCTGTAAGTAACAGTAGCCTGATGGCCTGTCTATATATGTAAGGAACAGTGACCAGATGTACTGTCTATATCTGTAAGAAACGGCCTGTCTATATCTGTAAATCTGTAAGGAACAGTAGCCTTATGGCCTGTCTATATCTGTAAGTAACAGTGACCAGATGTACTGTCTATATATGTAATGAACAGTGGCCTGATGACCTGTCTCTTTTTGTAAGTAACAGTAGCCTGACAACCTGTCTATATCAGCCTGATGGCCTGTTTATATCTGTAAGGAACAGTGTCCCGATAGCTTGTCTATATCTGTAAGGAACAGTGGCCTGATGTACTGTCTATATCTGTAAGGAACAGTGGCCTGATGGTCTGTCTATATCTGTAAGGAACAGTGGCCTGATGTACTGGCTATATCATTAATGGACAGTAGCCTGATGGTCTGTCTATATCTGTAAGGAACAGTAGCCTGATAGCCTGTCTATATCTGTAAGTAACAGTGGCCTGATGACCTGTCTATATCTGTAAGGAACAGTGGCCTGATGACCTGTCTATATCTGTAAGTAACAGTGGCCTGATGGCCTGTCTATATCTGTAAGTAACAGTGGCCAGATGGCCTGTCTATATCTGTAAGGAACAGTGGCCTGATGGCCTGTCTATATCTGTAAGGAACAGTGGCCTGATGGCCTGTCTATATCTGTAAGTAACAGTGGCCTGATTGCCTGTCTATATCTGTAAGGAACAGTGGCCTGATGGCCTGTCTATATCTGTAAGGAACAGTGGCCTGATGGCCTGTCTATATTTGTAAGGAACAGTGGCTTGATGACCTGTCTATATATGTAGAAACTGTGGCCTGATGACTTGTCAATATCTGTAAGGAACATTGACCTGATAGCTTGTCTATATCTGTAATGAACAGTGGCCTGATGGCCTGTCTATATCTGTAAGGCACAGTGACCTGATGGTCTGTCTATATCTGTAAGGAACAGTGACCTGATGGTCTGTCTATATCTGTAAGGAACAGTGACCTGATGGCCTGTCTATATCTGTAAGGAACAGTGACCTGATGACCTGTCTATATTTTATAAGGATCAGTGACCTGATGGCCTTCTATATATGTAAGGAACAGTAGCCTGATGGCCTGTCTATATTTTTAGAAACACTGACATGATGACCTGTCTATGTCTGTAAGGAACAGTGGCCTGATGACCTGTTTATATCTGTAAGAAACAGTGACCTGATGGCCTGTCTATATCTATAAGGAACAGTGACCTGATGGCCTGTCTATATATGTAATGAACATTGGCCTGATGGCCTGTCTATATCTGTAAATCTGTAAGGAACAGTAGCCTGATGGCCTGTCTATAAATGCAGAAACACTGACATGATGACCTGTCTATGTCTGTAAGGAACAGTGGCCTGATGACCTATTTATATCTGTAAGAAACAGTTACCTGATGGCCTGTCTATATCTATAAGGAACAGTGACCTGATGGCCTGTCTATATAAGTAAGGAACATTGGCCTGATGGCCTGTCTATATATGTAAGTAACAGTGGCCTGATGGCCTGTCTATATATGTAAGTAACAGTGGCCGGATGGCCTGTCTATATATGTAAGGAACAGTGGCCTGATGGCCTGTCTATATATGTAAGTAACAGTAGCCTGATGGCCTGTCTATACCTGTAAGGAACAGTGGCCTGATGTACTGTCTATATATGTAAGGAACAGTGGCCTGATGGCCTGTCTATATCTGTTAGGAACAGTGGCCTGATGGCCTGTCTATATCCGTAAATCTGTAAGGAACAGTAGCCTGATTGCCTGTCTATATCTGTAAGGAACAGTGGCCTGATGGCCTGTCTGTATATGTAAATCTGTAAGAAACAGTAGCATATTGGCCTGTCTATATATGTAAGTAACAGTGGCCTGATGGCCTGTCTATATATGTAAGTAACAGTAGCCTGATGGCCTGTCTATATCTGTAAGGAACAGTGGCCTGATGTACTGTATATATCTGTAAGGAACAGTGGCCTGATGGCCTTTCTATATATGTAAGGAACAGTGGCCTGATGGCCTGTCTATATCTGTAAATCTGTAAGGAACAGTAGCCTGATGGCCTGTCTGTATCTGTAAGGAACATTGGCCTGATGGCCTGTCTATATCTGTAAATCTGTAAGGAACAGTAGCCTGATGACCTGTCTAAATCTGTAAGGAACAGTAGCCTGATGACCTGTCTAAATCTGTAAGGAACAGTGGCCTGATGGCCTTTCTATATATGTAAGGAACAGTGGCCTGATGGCCTGTCTATATCTGTAAATCTGTAAGGAACAGTAGCCTGATGGCCTGTCTGTATCTGTAAGGAACATTGGCCTGATGGCCTGTCTATATCTGTAAATCTGTAAGGAACAGTAGCCTGATGACCTGTCTATATCTCTAAGTAACAGTAGCCTGATGCCCTGTCTATATCTGTAAATCTGTAAGGAACAGTAGCCTGATGACCTGTCTATATCTCTAAGTAACAGTAGCCTGCTGATCTGTCTATATATGTAAAGAACAGTGGCCTGATGGCCTGTCTATGTATGTAAGTAACAGTAGCCTGATGCCCTGTCTATATCTGTAAATCTGTAAGGAACAGTAGCCTGATGACCTGTCTATATCTCTAAGTAACAGTAGCCTGATGACCTGTCTATATATGTAAGTGACAGTGGCCTGATGGCCTGTCTATGTATGTAAGTAACAGTAGCCTGATGGCCTGTCTATATCTGTAAGGAACAGTGGCCTGATGGCCTGTCTATATATGTAAGGGACAGTGGCCTGATGGCCTGTCTATATCTGTAAATCTGTAAGGAACAGTAGCCTGATGACCTGTCTATATCTGTAAGGAACAGTGGCCTGATGGCCTGTCTATATCTGTAACAGTGGCCTGATGGCCTGTCTATATCTGTAAGTAACAGTGGCCTGATGACCGACCTGTCTATATCTGTAAGTAACAGTGGCCTGATAGCTTGTCTATATCTGTAAGTAACAGTGGCCTGATGGCCTGTCCATATCTGTAAGTAACAGTGGCCTGATGACCTGTCTATATCTGTAAGTAACAATTGCCTGATGGCCTGTCTATATCTGTAAGTGACAGTGGCCTGATGACCTGTCTATATCTGTAAGTAACAGTAGCCTTATGGCCTGTCTATATCTGTAAGTAACAGTGGCCTGATGACCTGTCCATATCTGTAAGTAACAGTGGCCTGATAGCCTGTCTATATCTGTAAGTAACAGTGGCCTGATGGCCTGTCTATATCTGTAAGTGACAGTGGCCTGATGACCTGTCTATATCTGTAAGTAACAGTAGCCTTATGGCCTGTCTATATCTGTAAGGAACAGTGGCCTGATGGCCTGTCTATATATGTTAGTAACAGTGGCCTGATAGCTTGTCTATATCTGTAAGTAACAGTGGCCTGATGACTTGTCTATATCTGTAAGTAACAGTGGCCTGATGGCCTGTCTATATCTGTAAGTAACAGTGGCCTGATGACCTGTCTATATCTGTAAGTAACAGTGGCCTGATCGCTGGTCTATATCTGTAAGTAACAGTGGCCTGATGACCTGTCTATATCTGTAAGTAACAGTGGCCTGATGGCCTGTCTATATCTGTAAGTAACAGTAGCCTGATGGCCTGTCTATATCTGTAACAGTGGCCTGATGGCCTGTCTATATCTGTAAGGAACAGTGTCCCGATAGCTTGTCTATATCTGTAAGGAACAGTAGCCTGATGGTCTGTCTATATCTGTAAGGAACAGTGGCCTGATGTACTGTCTATAGCAGTAAGGGACAGTAGCCTGAGGGTCTGTCTATATCTGTAACCTGATGGCCTGTCTATATCTGTGAGTAACAATGGCCTGATGACCTGTCTATATCTGTAAGGAACAGTGGCCTGATGGCCTGTCTATATCTGTAAGTAACAGTGGCCTGATGGCCTGTCTATATCTGTAACAGTGGCCTGATGGCCTGTCTATATCTGTAAGGAACAGTGGCCTGATGGCCTGTCTATATCTGTAAGTAACAGTGGCCTGATGGCCTGTCTATATCTGTAAGTAACAGTGGCCTGATGGCCTGTCTATATCTGTAAGTAACAGTGGCCTGATGGCCTGTCTATATCTGTAAGTAACAGTGGCCTGATGGCCTGTCTATATATCTGTAAGGAAGAGTGGCCTGATGGCCTGTCTATATCTGTAAGGAACAGTGGCCTGATGGCCTGTCTATATCTGTAAGGAACAGTGGCGTGATGGCCTGTCTATATCTGTAAGTCACAGTGGCCTGATGGCCTGTCTATATCTGTAAATAACAGTGGCTTGATGGCCTGTCTATATCTGTAAGTAACAGTGGCCTGATGGCCTGTCTATATCTGTAAGTAACAGTGGCCTGATGATCTGTCTATATCTGTAAGTAGTGGCCTGATGGCCTGTCTATATCTGTAAGTAACAGTGGCCTGATGACCTGTCTTTATCTGTAACATGGTTCGCACAGATTTGAAAAGGCCCTAAATTTTGATGAGTTGCTTGAAAAGGCCCTAAATTGCATGTCAGGCCCTAAAAAGTCCCTAAATTTACTCTATACGGCCCTAAAAATTAGTTTTGGTGGCCCTAAATTTCATTTCGCACATTATTTGGGCTGTCAAGGTGTTGTTGCTTCTAAAAATAGAATGAATTCAAGAACGACAACTCCTACGAAATTTCTAAAAATAGAATGAATTCAAGAACGACAACTACGAAATTAGATTTGCACTATTGTACATCGTACTCAGTTTGATTCATACTCGGTTATATTTCAGAGAGGAAGTTATTAGCCAGCCAACGACTGAGCCAACCGTGCAGCCATTTTTGCACTGCCGTTTTTGAAAAATCGCGGCCAATATTTGGTGGAGTGGGTTATAATTAAAAAAAAAAGAAAAAAAAAAGTTTTTTTTTGGGCTCAACTCTTACTTTCCCAATACCCCCTCAATAAAGCCGCTGATGAGTTTGCTATGAAAGCAGAAAAGGAGAGGAATTTTTCACATATAGCCAAATCCAATGCTCTCAGGGAAAAGTTAAACAGGAAAAGTTTACTGTGTTAACTCAGCTGGAGAGTAAGATCAGTGACAAGGTCACAGAGCTGAAAACTGTTTAATCTTAGGTGACAAGGCCACAGAGCTGAAAACTGTTTAATCTTAGGTAGGTCCAGGTTTATTTGCTATAAATACAGTAAAACCCAGCTAATGCAACCGCTTACAATATACACATTTAGTGTATTTTTTTACAGGTGACTGCTTAATGCAGCACTATAGTTTGCAGAAAGCTATTAGAGGAGCTTTCTACAATACTATCATGCTGCATTAAGCTGCCACCTATCTTCTTGTAGGGGTCACTTTAGAGGGGTTTTACTGTAGCAGTAAGCAGGAATTTAAGTCAAACGCATGATTATGCTATAAATATTGAGGCCCTAAATTTAGCGAAAATGTCCCTAAAAAGGCCCTATAAAGGCCCTAAATTTAGGTTTGAAAAGTCTGTATGAACCATGTGTAAGTAACAGTGGCCTGATGGCCTGTCTATATCTGTAAGGAACAGTGGCCTGATGACCTGTCTATATCTGTAAGTAACAGTGACCTGATGACCTGTCTATATCTGTTAGGAACAGTGGCCTGATGGCCTGTCTATATCTGTAAGTAACAGTGGCCTGAAGACCTGTCAATGTCTGTAAGTAATAGTGGTCTCATGACCTGTCTATATATGTAAGTAACAGTGGCCTGATGTACTGTCTATATCTGTAAGTAACAGTAGCCTGATGGCCTGTCTATATATGTAATGAACAGTGACCAGATGTACTGTCTATATCTGTAAGAAACGGCCTGTCTATATCTGTAAATCTGTAAGGAACAGTAGCCTTATGGCCTGTCTATATCTGTAAGTAACAGTGACCAGATGAACTGTCTATATATGTAAGGAACAGTGGCCTGATGACCTGTCTATATCAGCCTGATGGCCTGTTTATATCTGTAAGGAACAGTGTCCCGATAGCTTGTCTATATCTGTAAGGAACAGTGGCCTGATGTACTGTCTATATCTGTAAGGAACAGTGGCCTGATGGTCTGTCTATATTTGTAAGGAACAGTGGCCTGATGTACTGGCTATATCAGTATGGGACAGTAGCCTGATGGTCTGTCTATATCTGTAAGGAACAGTAGCCTGATAGCCTGTCTATATCTGTAAGTAACAGTGGCCTGATGACCTGTCTATATCTGTAAGGAACAGTGGCATGATGACCTGTCTATATCTGTAAGTAACAGTGGCCAGATGGCCTGTCTATATCTGTAAGGAACAGTGGCCTGATGGCCTGTCTATATCTGTAAGGAACAGTGGCCTGATGGCCTGTCTATATCTGTAAGTAACAGTGGCCTGATTGCCTGTCTATATCTGTAAGGAACAGTGGCCTGATGGCCTGTCTATATCTGTAAGGAACAGTGGCCTGATGGCCTGTCTATATCTGTAAGGAACAGTGGCCTGATGACCTGTCTATATATGTAAGGAACTGTGGCCTGATGACTTGTCAATATCTGTAAGGAACATTGACCTGATAGCTTGTCTATATCTGTAATGAACAGTGGCCTGATGGCCTGTCTATATCTGTAAGGCACAGTGACCTGATGGTCTGTCTATATCTGTAAGAAACAGTGACCTGATGGTCTGTCTATATCTGTAAGGAACAGTGGCCTGATGGCCTGTCTATATCTGTAAGGAGCAGTGACCTGATGGTCTGTCTATATCTGTAAGGAACAGTGACCTGATGGCCTGTCTATATCTGTAAGGAACAGTGACCTGATGGCCTGTCTATATCTGTAAGGAACAGTGACCTGATGGGCTGTCTATATCTGTAAGGAACAGTGGCCTGATGGCCTGTCTATATCTGTAAGGAACAGTGACCTGATGACCTGTCTATATTTTATAAGGATCCACTGTGACCTGATGGCCTTCTATATATGTAAGGAACAGTAGCCTGATGGCCTGTCTATATTTTTAGAAACACTGACATGATGACCTGTCTATGTCTGTAAGGAACAGTGGCCTGATGACCTGTTTATATCTGTAAGAAACAGTGACCTGATGGCCTGTCTATATCTATAAGGAACAGTGACCTGATGGCCTGTCTATATATGTAATGAACATTGGCCTGATGGCCTGTCTATATCTGTAAATCTGTAAGGAACAGTAGCCTGATGGCCTGTCTATAAATGCAGAAACACTGACATGATGACCTGTCTATGTCTGTAAGGAACAGTGGCCTGATGACCTATTTATATCTGTAAGAAACAGTTACCTGATGGCCTGTCTATATCTATAAGGAACAGTGACCTGATGGCCTGTCTATATAAGTAAGGAACATTGGCCTGATGGCCTGTCTATATATGTAAGTAACAGTGGCCTGATGGCCTGTCTATATATGTAAGTAACAGTGGCCGGATGGCCTGTCTATATATGTAAGGAACAGTGGCCTGATGGCCTGTCTATATATGTAAGTAACAGTAGCCTGATGGCCTGTCTATACCTGTAAGGAACAGTGGCCTGATGTACTGTCTATATATGTAAGGAACAGTGGCCTGATGGCCTGTCTATATCGGTCAGGAACAGTGGCCTGATGGCCTGTCTATATCCGTAAATCTGTAAGGAACAGTAGCCTGATTGCCTGTCTATATCTGTAAGGAACAGTGGCCTGATGGCCTGTCTGTATCTGTAAATCTGTAAGGAACAGTAGCATATTGGCCTGTCTATATATGTAAGTAACAGTGGCCTGATGGCCTGTCTATATATGTAAGTAACAGTAGCCTGATGGCCTGTCTATATCTGTAAGGAAC
This sequence comes from Cyrtodaria siliqua, assembly GCA_037043455.1. NCBI lineage: Eukaryota > Metazoa > Mollusca > Bivalvia > Adapedonta > Hiatellidae > Cyrtodaria > Cyrtodaria siliqua. Next base: position 11,320 of record JAWPHD010017139.1, on the reverse strand, counting down.
AGTGGCCTGATGTACTGTCTATATCTGTAAGTAACAGTGGCCTGATTGCCTGTCTATATATGTAAGTAACAGTGGCCTGATGGCCTGTCTATATTTGTAAGTAACAGTGGCCTGATTGCCTGTCTATATCTGTAAGTAACAGTGGCCTGATGGCCTGTCTATATTTGTAAGTAACAGTGGCCTGATGGCCTTTCTATATATGTAAGGAACAGTGGCCTGATGGCCTGTCTATATCTGTAAATCTGTAAGGAACAGTAGCCTGATGGCCTGTCTGAATCTGTAAGGAACATTGGCCTGATGGCCTGTCTATATCTGTAAATCTGTAAGGAACAGTAGACTGATGGCCTGTCTGTATCGGTAAGGAATATTGGCCTGATGGCCTGTCTATATCTGTAAATCTGTAAGGAACAGTAGCCTGATGACCTGTCTAAATCTGTAAGGAACAGTAGCCTGATGACCTGTCTAAATCTGTAAGGAACAGTGGCCTGATGGCCTTTCTATATATGTAAGGAACAGTGGCCTTATGGCCTGTCTATATCTGTAAATCTGTAAGGAACAGTAGCCTGATGGCCTGTCTGTATCTGTAAGGAACATTGGCCTGATGGCCTGTCTATATCTGTAAATCTGTAAGGAACAGTAGCCTGATGACCTGTCTATATCTCTAAGTAACAGTAGTCTGATGCCCTGTCTATATCTGTAAATCTGTAAGGAACAGTAGCCTGATGACCTGTCTATATCTCTAAGTAACAGTAGCCTGATGACCTGTCTATATATGTAAGGAACAGTGGCCTGATGGCCTGTCTATATCTGTAAGGAACTGTGGCCAGATGTACTGTCTATATCTGTAAGGAACAGTGGCCTGATGGCCTGTCTATATATGTAAGGAACAGTGGCCTGATGGCCTGTCTATATCTGTAAATCTGTTAGGAACAGTAGCCTGATGACCTGTCTATATCTGTAAGGAACAGTGGCCTGATGGCCTGTCTATACCTGTAAGGAACAGTGGCCTGATGGTCTTTCTATACCTGTAAGTAACAGTGGCCTGATGGCCTGTCTATATTTGTAAGTAACAGTAGCCTTATGGCCTGTCTATATATGTAAGGAACAGTGGCCTGATGGCCTGTCTATATCTGTAAATCTGTAAGGAACAGTAGCATAATGGCATGTCTATATCTGTAAGTAACAGTAGCCTGATGGCCTGTCTATATCTGTAAATCTGTAAGGAACATTAGCCTGATGGCCTGTCTATATATGTAAGTAACATTGTCCTGATATCTGTAAAGACTGGCCTGATGGCCTGTCTATATCTGTAATATGTTAGGTACAGTAGCGTGATGGCCTGTCTATATCTGTAAATCTGTAAGGAACAGTGGCCTGATGGCCTGTCTATATCTGTAAATCTGTAAGGAACAGTAGCCTGATGGCCTGTCTATATCTGTAAGTAACATTGTCCTGATATCTGTAAATCTATAAGGAACAGACTGGCCTGATGGCCTGTCTATATCTGTAAATCTCTAAGGAACAGTAGCCTGATGGCCTGTCTATATCTGTAAGGAAGAGTGACACACTGCCTTAAAAAGCAGCAGAAAAGTTTAATGAATTTGTATAGGTTGTAATGTTGGATTCATAAAAATATGCATTTTGCAGCAAAGTAATTTATTCAAACTTTTGTTGTAACTAGAAGTATGTGTAAATATTAGGTAAACGATGTTTTCAATACAAAACATCGATATAGTCCAAGGCAAGAAATGTCGTTTTCTTGGAAATATAAAAGTCCTGAAATTATCAAATTCCCATAACAATAATAGTCAAAATCAGTTTGAAGATATGACGCAAAAATGGTTTTAAATATATGGGTAAAAATTGAATTGAATTGAATTGAATGTTGTTTAACGGCTCATCAACACAGTATAGGTTATTTAGAGCCGCCCCAGAGAGAGGGGAAGGATACATAGGAATCCGGGAACCTGCCCTACTCTTATTATCGAATAGATAGATTCCTATGGTTCTTTAACGTGGTCGGAGGATAGACCGATACATGGGACCGCCCGGTTTACGTCCCCATCCGACGGACGGGGTAAAAATTGAATGGATACTCTAACGATTTAATATCAAATCAACTATTTTAGTTACACCGCTCCAAAAATATTAAAGCCTGAAGTTACTCTTTGCTTTTTTAGCATAAAATTTAAGCTAAATTTTGTCGCACTGACAACATTTAAGGAACAATAAATCCAAAATCAAACCTAACATTTTCATATGGAAGATATAAAAGTTTTGTGGTTTAGGCAAAAAAGTCCATATTGTCCGTCGAAATCAGATTTTCAGTCAAAATTGTTTTTCCGTTTTTGGCGTGTTCAGTATTATTTACATGTCTGTAAAAAAATGTATTTTCTGAAACTTGATAAATTAATGGGGGAAAGTTCATTTTAACATAATCCATATCAATAATAGGCAGGTCATTTTAGCCTTAAATATAGCCTAAGGTAAAAGAAATTGGCACAGAATTTATTTTTACTGATCCTGGTTCGAAAAAATATACAAAAAAATATATCCAAAGTCCTCATCTCAAATCACGTGCTAAATATGATTTTTTGGGGTAAAAAGTCAAAAAAGTGAAGAAAATCACTATTTTCTGGAATAAATTTATATCCATTCAGAATATTAGTAAAACATGTATTTATATATGAAATGTTATTGTTAATATTACATAATATTAAGTTTAAATGGGAAAAAAGTATAATTATATATCAAAACCTGTTTTTGGGTCCAAAAACTTTTCTTTTTTTTAAAAAATATATTTTTTTTAATGGTTTTAGGATAAGATTAATAAAAAATAGCATAAATTCAAATAAATTGTCACTGACATTATTTTAACTGATTATGGTTCCCAAAGATATAGAAAACAATATGTCAAAAATCCTCCTCTGAAATCACATTCTAAATATAATATTTTTGCAGTAGAAAATTGTAAAAATGAAGAAAAATCGCTGATTTTAGGAATACACCAAGGATAAAATCAAAATCTTTTTTTTTTGTAATCAATTTCCGTACTAAATAAATAATACTTGTTCAAGTCGTTTCTGCATATATATATATAATTATGTTAGGATTGTTGAGTCAAGCAACACTTCATGTGTAATCAGTAGACTTCACATCTTAGTTGTCGTAGACATAGAATGTTAGGTATGTTGATTTATATTGTCTTCTTATCAGTTTGTATTTTACATGTAGCCAACGGAACTCACGTTAATCACTGTCTATTTCAGGTGATTTGTCCATTTTAAGCGGCTTCATGGAGTTATCTTGTATTTCCCAGCCCCATTCAACCGGTATTAACCCATCTTCATTACCTTTCCAGTCCTGTATTTGATAAAAATACCCGTAGACTGTGATACTTTGCAGCCCCTGATGAAAGGGGTTACATTTTGGGGTCTACAAAACTTGTGCTTTTGGCAACCTTTTCGGCGAATTTATAAACACGTAGATTGTCATGTCCTTCTCGCGAATTACTCTTATATAGACACAGTAGTGCAGTCTCTCCAGATGAAATAATGTCCTCTTTAGATACTTCGTTTGGTGTTTTGTTGAACATATCAGCAGCCAGATGAAATTCCGGGCTGTTTTCATACGTTTTCAGAACAGTCACCTTCCCAAGTTCATATATGCTTGATGTTGTGTCGCAGCCAAGAATTGCATGAAGAAACAGTATATTAGAGCATACTTCTTCACCCAATCTACGTTTTGTGTCTTGAATGTTCCATACTGTGCTTTTCGATATATGTACCTGTTCCTTCTGAAGTGTCACCGTATAGTAGTAACACAGCAGTATCAACATATATGTATCATCTCCAACTAATGACGTCTGCGTTGTTAAGGAGTAGGTCACAGCTGTCTTTACCATAAGAAGATCCGCATCGTCTGAAAAGTGTACAGTTTCAATACCCGCATTTTGCAACTTATCACTTAGAAGATTAATAAATCTTTTTTGTTTTTCTTGTTTGTGAGGAACTTACTTTTCTTTCCTCTCATGATCATTGTCTCAGTGAATTTAACTTCCGTCCCAACGCAACCCCTGTTCGCCTCAGATGTGTTGTGTCTTTAGTACTTGGAACATTGTCATATCCATCAAATACCACAGTCGCTTTTCCATACTTCTTTGTAACATTCTCCACACACATCACATATTTGACCATAGCTGTTAGATTTTGGCCAAGGAATCCGTTGCAAAAGGCAACCGCCATCAAGTATATATTTCATTTCACCAGTGGGTCTTTCACTGTGGTTTTACTTTATCTCATATAGCTTCTTCCAATGCTGGCTTATCAGCGTCTCTCAGCAAGTGTGGGGTTTCAGATATTGCTGGAGGGTAAGTGCATAACTCATAAGAGAATAGCGAATCCAGTTCGTCTTCTGGAAGTGATTCTTGCTGCAGAAACAAGCCGTTGAAATAATAGTTGCGAGTCTACCTTGACAACGTCATCGCCTATTTTCAAACCAGCCGTATCCGACATTGTTTTTACTTGATCTTTTCGCTTGAAAGCAAACTCCATAACAGTGCTTCCAGCCATTTTGTCTAGAATCTTGATCCCAACAGCTTTCGCATCATCTACATTGACAGAATCATCAGAAACAACTCCACTTGATATACTGTTTAGCTCAGGATCCTTATTAAAGGGGTTTCTTTCATTGAGATATTCTATTAGAATGTTCGTGTCTTTCCTGTCTCTCTGTTGCCGTGCGTTTGAATATCTTTATGCTGGTCACTGGTGATGAATTCTGTTCCTGATACTTGTTGCATAGCTTCGTTGATTTCTGAGCAAGCGGGGCGAGAAAGTTCCCACAGCGTCCTCTGTGTTTGTCATTCCCTTCCTCGTGTTAGCCCACCAGTTGTTTTCAAACTTTTCATGAGCATTTGTTCTATGACTAAATCAGTCGAGTCCTGCCCAAAATCGATCGCTTTGTCTTATCACATGATACCCCTCCATAAAGTACCTGTACACATCAGGACTACTTGTTTCTAATGCTAGCATGTTTGCAAGGAATACGTGTGCCGACCGCATATAAGTTGTGGCCAGATGGTGTGAAATAGGGTAACATATCTAATACTGCCTGTAAATGGAGCTTCCAGTTGCCAGATCGTTCTGCCTTAAAAAATCATATCAACCTTCTCCATGTATTGAAGCCACAATCTTGATGTGCGACTTTGTTTTAAGTTACTACGGTGCGTATCTACTCTCTCTTTTATGCGCTCTACTACAGCAGATGAACACTAACTCACCTGCAAGAACCTGATCAAAACACAGTCAATGCACACTCGATATCATTCTCAATGCCTATTCATTCATGTCTATATGTTTCTTCAGCAAACAATTCTGCTGTCTCGATTAGGTGATTTCCGTGTCCACAGATACGTTAACTTGCTCGTCAGAGGTACTTTCCTTTTTATTTGTTTCCAGCCCAACATTGCATGTCTCATCATTTTCCGAACCACCATTGAACTCAGCTCCGTCATTTGTTTCATCACCTTCAATTTCACCACTCGGTTTTTTCTTACGAATGTCAATATTAAAGACTTCGGCGGCCATTAACGAATACAGGGCCATATCTACAAGGTGGTGGCCTCTAACTGCTCGTGATATGGCTTTGCCTGTTAGCATGTGCATAACAGCATTATCCGCATATATTGTTTCTAGCAGTTCTGTTAACCCCGAGTCTGTCGCTATATGACCAATACAGCCTAGGAAACTCATTTCCATATGCAGTCCTCCCATTCTGAGCACAATGTGTCGCAGGTCGCTGTTACTAGGTTCGGATAGAACGATGTTCAGGGCTTTCCATCATAGAGGTTGGTCAAATGTGAGGATTGGCTTTACCTCGTATTTCTTGGCCTGGTCATTTATAAAATGCAATGTTGAGTAGATACAGGTTTCATCACTCGTGCTAATACGTGTTGCTTCACATTTATAACAACAATCTTAATTAAGCAGCACACAGATCTGTTACTACCTTTAAAATTATGTTTTATTTCAAAAACAAACATATACATACTTGTCATCTATGTAACTGTATAACAAGCTCCATCAAGTGTGTATCATTTCACTTAATTGGTGTTTACCTCAGTACGTGTGTGTGTGTGTGTGTGTGTGTATTTCTAAGGAGTATAGTCCCTCCACCTACAACAGGCGTCCTACCCGACGATTATAGGCACAATGTCTGGACTTTTATCTGTGCGTTGTTGTGTGATGTGATGATATATCTACTTGAGGCAGCGAACTCAATGGTTTCTTTATAGTACTGCCACACTGGAATACCACGCCGTAGTAGACATGATACCCACACACCACAGGCACATTATTCTGACACTGGTCAATCAGTCGTAGCACTACCCATTATTTGCTCGTCAGGCAAGGGTTACAAGTGACTGTTTACTTCAGTACCAAAACATGTGTTGTCAAAAAGAGCGGCAAACTTTTAAGGGAAGGTACTCTATCAAGTCAAACACATTTTAATTAAGGGAGATTATCTGAAATATTTTACCTACAAATCTACTGTTATGACCAGTCTAAAACATTTAGTGAGATCAGACAAGTAGATCTATTATAAAAAGTTGGATATCTTACTTAATTTAACATTAATACGTAAATATCATTATAAAATTATGTTCCCAAAAATCGTTGATTTTTTCCAATTTTTCTTAAACTTTCAACCTCAAAATAAGTACACTTTCAACTTGAGTTGTGAATTGTATTTTAGATATCTGATAGAGAACAACATAAACAGTAAAATACAAAAACAAAAATATGATATTTACACACAGATTTAATTTAAGTATTTTATCTCCAAAAATCGGTGATTTTATCACTTTTTTCACCATTTTATCCCAAAATTGAGAGTCTGTCTATTTATTTGGTCAAATTGATCATACATTCTGATTGTCTTCTCTATTACAAGCATTATTTACTATATAACTGTATTTTTTATTGTTTAATTATAATTTTTTTAAATTATTCCCAAAAAAGGTGATTTTTTCATTATTTTACATCTTTTCCCCCCAAAATAACATATTTAGCACGTGATTTGAGATGAGGACTTTGGATATATTTTTTTCCATAATTTTTGGAACCAGAATCAGTTAAAACCATTTCTGTGCCAATTTCTTTTACCTAAAAGTGTATTTTTACTGCTCTATAACTACAACAATGGAGCTTGTAGTATGGTCGGTGACATTTCCTTTGATGAATGCAGAGCATTAAATCGTTTAATTTAGGGTAACTAAAGGGACGTGGCTACACCGTACTACAACTACCGGATATTGGAATTTAGAGTACGGTCACTATGACGTCACAGTGTTACTAAGTACACCATGCTACAAAAAAGATAGAGTCTGTCTCAGCTCGTTGGTTATTTAAACACCTCGAGATGGGCGAAGCTACGCCCATCTCGTTGTTTAAATAAGCCAACTTGCTGAGACCAGACTCTATCTATTACATAATTAAAGTTCGTTATATAATGAACACCCCTCGTACTGTGTATATCTGTAAGTAACAGTGGCCTGATGACCTAAATACATCTCTTTATAATCTCAAACCATATTCCCACTTCTTAACCTCAAAATAGAGATCCTGACCAGAGGCTTTTCTTAATTGCGTTATCATGTCTCTATATTTACTTATCTATTTCAATATTTCTATACGAATAGATAATCTAAATATAAATAGATAAAAGAAACTTCTAATCTCTCTGATTGAGATCTTAAAGCTTTACTTCTGACTAGAGAATTATCATGATTATAAATAATAAATAGTACAGAAATTGGGACGCCGGTCAAATGAGGTGCATTGAAAACCCTGATTATGCTGTGTTTCAATGGAGATCTATTTTAGTTTTGACTGAAAGGTTTTCTTTCATTCATATATATTTATATTGTTTGAATGTCATGCATTATATATTACTTATGGAGTAAATACACCTTTAATTTGTGACAAATTATTACGTCTTTATGTGTCAAAAACTGTGGGAGACACTAGTTACAGTTGCTTCAAGAAGGACGCGCAATAGCTCTTATATGTGATGTGGCATATAATGTGTTAGGTATATAGAAAAAATGTCATCAAATGTCAGATTGTTGTTGAAATAGCTGTTTGATTTTTTTAATATTTTTTTTATCTTAAGGAGTGTAAATCGGTTTCTGATTTATAGTAAGTTAAGTTATTAAATCCTGTTATTTATTGTGGTCAATGTGCAATTTAACCGCCAACCACCAACAGGAATGGGATGTTCAATATTCGTGCTACCAGGTACCTCATGTTATCATTCATCAGGAAGTCTTTAAATTGTAAATATTTTGTCATTGGTTGGTGATTGAAACCGCAAATAACCTGAGTGAAATTTAACAGAAATTCTTGTAAATTATTGGATGTGTGCTTTTCATGGAAGTAGATGTCATTGTGGTGGAGAAATTATATGTGCACAATTTAAGTTTAAGGTTTTTAAATTAATTGACCCATGTTTTGATATATTTTTTTCCCAATAAAATACAAGGTACTAACAATAGGAATAAAATGAAACTGAAATATCTGTTAAAAGACTGTTTATTGGTTGAAAACCCGTTTTAATGTGGAATATAACTTTATAAAACAGTTTTATAATCTTAATTCCTGCATATTATTTATATCACGATGTAAGGGAGCTGTCATAGTTTTCACATTGTCTCAAATTGATTTCGAAACATTTAATGCATTTAAATCAATCAGAATACCATAAAATCGATTAACTGCACAGCCATGTTTATATGGCATAGACTAAAACATGGCTTGGCCTACCTTGCCCAGCCTCATTGGCCTGGCCTGGCTTGACCTGATCTTAAAATTGTTTACCTTAATTGTTATTGTTCCAGGTCATGTCCTTAGTCAGGTTCTTCGCAATGAGGGGACATTCACAAAATGTTTGAATCTTAAATAAATATAATTGGTTGCAGTGAAGTAGAATTGATTATGAGAATGATGTCAATGGCACTGCAATCATGAGAAACGAGAGGGATGAAACATGTGTGCAAATGGAAACACAATAATAGATAGGATATTATTCATATTAATATGGAAAAAAAAGTGAATTAATGTTTGAAACGATTGCGTGATTGATAAATTAGTGACAGGATAAATTAGTATATAACAATGGATTAATTTGATGATATGATTCAAAAAATAAGTTATGGAATGATAGATTGGCACAATTGTTTTGGAAGGATGGATTTGTTTGTTTGTAAGATGTTTTACATCATTTTCAACACGTGTCAGGTTATATATGACGGTCTTTTTTTTTTGTGGTGGAGACAGACCACCCACCAGTACTGTATACTTCCCGCCATCCATAAGAATCGACACTTCCTCACTTACAAATTGAGCCCCCAGTGGGATTCGAACCTGCAGCGATCAGAGGCGAGAAGGTTTACAACGCGACGACGTTATCCACTCAGCCATGGAGACGCTATTGGTGGATGGATGGTTAAATGAAACGGAATGGGTAGTGGGTTGATTGATAGGTGGATGGATAGTTGAATGTGTGGTTTGATGGTTCCATTTTTGTAGGATGGATATGTGGGTGGGTTGCTGGATGATAGGGTGGGTAGTGAGTGGGATATGATATAAATATATAAATCTGAACATTTATCGTCTTAAGACAAAAACTTGTTTCTGAATGAACATCACAAGGTGTACAATTCCTAACATATTCAGAGACATGCGCTAACTTTAATGTGAGCCACTGACCATCTAGAAACAACATAACTGACCCTGGAAACGCAGACATTAACCCCAGTGTTGAAGCAATGACCCTTTGGTCAGACCTAAGCTAGTTCCAAGGAACAACTAATCTTAGGCCAGGCCAGGACAGGCTAGTTAGGCCAAGCCATGTTTCAGTGTATGCCTGTTTATATATCCTATTCTGTCACTCATTCCACCGTAGCTCACAAATCCTCTAGAACTGACAGATATTATCCTATGTCATCAGGCACTTAAAGACATTCCTCCACTGCAGTCTTAACTGTTTAGGTCATGGTCAAAACAAGGGAAGTGGTGTAGATAACAGTTACAGTAATCTGTATTTTTAACTGTGATACACAGGTTTAAAGCAGGGGTTTCATGTGATAAGGAAGCATAAGAGGCATATTTATGTATTTCAATGCTGGCAGCCTATGCCTCAGGATTTGTTTAAATTGTTTAAATCAAGTTTTACATCTTTAGCACATGTTAGGTAGGCCATAATTATATGATGGTTGTTTATTTACCAGGTTTTCCTTGAAAAACAGTTATTAGATTGGGGTATGTCATTTGGAGGGTGGGCTGGGCATAAACTCTTAGTTTCTGCTCAATAACTTTAGTTGGGAATGATATATTGGAATGAAATTTGCTGTGTAGGTACCTTAATATATGGAAAGAAAGCTTGAGATTATATTTGGGGTCACTGGGGTCAAGGTCACTGTTACTAAAAATAGAAAAACAATTTCCACTCAATAATGGGAATGAGATATTGGAATGAAACTTGCTGTGAAGGTACCTTATATGAAATTGAAGTTTGGGATTGCATTTGGGGGTCACTGGGGTCAAGGTCATTGTTACTAAAAATAGAAAAAACGGTTTCCGCTCAATTACTTTAGTTGGGAATGCGATATTGGAACGAAACTTGCCTTTTGCTACTTCATTTTCATCTTACTCGTAAATAGCATTTTTTATGGAAAACCTGGTTTTCATGGAATTTCCATGTTGATAGAGACAGCCTATCCTGTTTTCTCTGGGTAGAACCAGTACTGTATACCTCCCGCCATCCATAAGAATCAACAGTTTCTCACGTGACATAGTTAAAGTTTCCCAGCTGTGAGACACTGCGTTTTTACTATCGGGCCCTCGGAGGTGCTTTGTCTGTTGTCTGTGAGGAAATCAAAAGTTGATTCTTAGCAGATTCCTTACATGCTTATGAGAAAAGGCTAAAAAAAAAAAAAGTTTTTTTTTTATCCTCCTCTCCCCCCTGGTCATCAATATCAAAAGGTCTTGCAAGGATAAATCTGGCTTCAAAGGTCAGTTTTAATGAACACACAATCAATTAATTATTATTAGATATTTGGTCTAGCAAGTTGTTAGCTATATATATGGGTTAATAAACCTTTAACCTGCTAAGCATGACAATAATAGCCTTTGCGTCCATTGTAAACCCAGATCAGCCTGTGAGTAACTTGCAGGCTGATCAGGGTTTACAGTGTCTGGTTGCTGATCACTCATTTATACCCCGACCTTGGAAACTATGGAAAAAAAATAATTTCTGT
>JAWPHD010017138.1:0-46139 GCA_037043455.1 Cyrtodaria siliqua | reverse complement strand
TGAACTATGATTTCTGCATCCATCGTACTTGAAGGTTTATTTCCATATCCACCGCCTGATTGTTAAATCCCAACTGAGGCTCGAACCCATGATATCCTTCTTATCAACTGAGTCTCGCTGCTGTTGGCAATTGTGTGATTCTTTTTAAAAGTGACATAAACTTACCTTATTTGCAACCGAGCATGATTTTTATGTAAAATAACAAACGCATCAAAAATACGGTTAATATTGAAAATAATTTAATTAGGAAGTATTTTACTAAATTAAATCTTATTCTATGTATTTACGTGTTACATTGTTTTAGGCATTTGCTAGAGTAACCGTCGTCTTTTTTTTTTATGTGTGCATTTCTTTATCTTATTGTACTACACACAAGAAACCCTACCTGTAACTATCCACTATTTTCTACACAACTGTCCATTGTTTTAAGAATGGACTGTCCAATATTTTTATAAAATATATGACAGTTACTGTCCATTCTTAAAAATAACGGACAGCTGCGTGGGAAATATTGGACGGTAACAGGTAATATTTCTTGTGTGTAGTACAATATGCTACATACTGTACAGAAACAACAAAGGATGACGTCATAGCAATGTTTTAAAATGTGATAAAAGATCAGTCATTACGCTTCACTTTTCACTTGTGCGATGACAGGACTACCTCTCGGGACTCTATGATTGTACCTACTGCAACCCCAACTAAGGGAGGTGGGTGCATGAGCTTTCGTCCCTCGGGTTTTCTGGTCGTACCCTAGATTGGTTTTCTCTTTAGCTGCAACTACTATGGTTGTTCAGTACGATTCTGGATACATCCTGAGATGTTTATTATTTTGTATGTGTTTCTTTAGTTAGTTTCTCTGGATGTGGACTTTATTGTTAGATGTAGTTTTGTTTACACTGTCTTGTCTATTTGGGCTCTGAAAACAGGATAATAGCGAGGATTGTGCGCATATAAATCGATTCAAGCGAACCAGTAGGCCTTATTGCCTTCTGACCGTTCCAAGTCAGTAACCCTGTCTTCACAACCCTTTCTGTTGTTTTTTTGTCTCTTTCATTGTGTTATCAAGTCCTTGTTTGCAGTACAGTGCGGAACTACGATGCCATTGCGTTCGAACGCTGTGGTTTCTATTGGACCCTATATCTCATTATGACGAAATATGTACTCTTTAAATGTGCATGTAATGAATGTAATTATTAAAAAAAAAACACATCAAAATCAATATTTTGCAGTCTATAGATTAAGAAAGATAAAACTATCGGACAGGGAAAGCAGCATTCAAGGACGACAGTCAACGACAGTCAACCACAAAACACAAAAACAAACACGGAAACAGACAAACGAGAAGGCAAAAGTAATAAAAAATGCAAACGACATCACAAACACAAAAGGGTTGACAATAGGGCTACCGCCTTGGAACGGTCAGTGGCAACAAAGGACACTAGGGGTTTAAACCGGTTCTAAGGTGCACTAAACCTCACACTTACCCTACTGTCATCCAATTAAAACAGGACAGTGTAAATAAAGAAATCCCCGCCATGATCTAATCTCTAACCAACAAGGCAGCATCAATAGGCAATATAAGTAAAACACAAATATGCTCGTGTAAATATAATATAAAAAAAAAAATAGCCTAGAAAGCCACAATGAAGGTACTCAATGACTTGGCAGAAGCCAGAGCAACAAGAGAATAAACCATTAAGGGCACGGCAGGAAAGATCATAGACAAACATCAAACGCCACCGTCCCAATGGGCTTTAGGTAGGCGTCATCATAGGGTCCACAGCCTGTCCGGTCATCGGACAATTAAAGAGGAAAGTATAGTGGCGAACTGTAAAAGGGTCCACCACCAAGCATGCAGTACGTTGCAAAATGATAGTGTCATAACCTCTTTTGATAAACTTTTTAACAAGTTTAACAAAGATAGTATGAAAGTGATCATGACCAAGAATCTTACGAAGTTTATAAATCACATCACGATAGAAGTCAGGTTGTGATAGTCCTTCTCGCAGAAGAGTCCTTACATTACTCCTATATTAGGAAAGAAGATCAGGGTTACGATAATAAAATTTTGCAAAGGTTTTACGAAGTTTATGGTAACGGTAACCCTGATTGAGTAGCTTTTTAGTTATACAAAGATTACGAACATCAAAGTCCTCAACTCGAGTACAAGCTCTTGAAAAACGAATAAGTTGAGACACATACACCCCATAAGAAGTTGCTCGGGGAACATCCTCATCCAAGTGGGGGTAATTAACAATGCCAAAATTAAAATCATCTCTCTTGTCATAGATTTTGCTAATTATTTCACCATTTTCAATCGAGAGATCTAAATCAAGAAAAAAAGCGTTATTATCAGATATATTTGCTTTATTAAGCTGAAGTTCTTTAGGATAAATATTATCAACCACAGTTGGAAAGAAAGGGTTGTCAATGTTCAGTATGTCATCCAGATACCGAGAGGTGTCATTAACACGTGTTTTCCCATATATTATTGGTATAAATATCGCATATTAGTCATGTATTCTGCTGTTAACATTTGTGAATGCCTCCTGAAATCTGCCTAAGTGTTTATCTTGTTTTTCAAATTGCTTGTGTTTCGCATGCTACATGTACTACAATGACGTCAATACAGACTGCACGTTATATGTCACCGAATAATAATTATACAAAGAAACAAACATCAGATACTATACCGCTTCCTGAAGAAATGATATCAAATGAAATAACAAAATATCGCGCTATCGTTCGCTTTGTTTCAAACATAACTCGTTTCAAACAATGCATGACATCACTGCATGCCGTTCTCAAATAAAACATACATTATGCATTTGGAGCACCGGTGCCATTTAAAAACTAAAACATGGTGAAATGTTATTCATTTGATTTCATTTTTTTCATGTAGCATAACCTAAAATAGTGGAAACAAATTGAGGGAATGGAATGATACAATACGGGACGTTAATTATTGAAATGAGCAGAGGTTTGCTTCAGTACCTGTAAAACGTAATGTACCCATAAATGAAAGAGGCAACACAGGAACATTTAAGGCGTGTGTGGAGAGGGAACATTGACATACTAATTGATATGATCACTCACCTTTTGATTTTAACGCGAACGAATGTCAACAATCTTCATAAGAACGTTTGATATTGATCATTTTAAATTCAATAACCTTCTAAAAAGTAAAAAGTTGCCCCGACTACAAATCAATATTATTATTACTTACTGGTCCTTTGTGATCATCATGCCCAATATGTGTGGCTTAAAAGTAGAATATCGCTTAAGTCGGTGCTGGGGGCGTGTGGGGGTGTTGCACACTGCATTACCTCTCATGAACAGATTAAATAAAACCGAATCTGCTACTATTATCTCTTGTTGTGCTTGTTGCTTCCAAGGGATCCCCTTTTCAGTATTTATTATCATTCCCACTAGCGTTTGTTTAGTGCTGTGTGGCGATCGTAAAGAGTTACCCCTTCTACAGATCAGTAGTGTTATTACTTACTGGTCCTTTGAGATCATCAATCCCAATCTGTGTAACTTTAAAGTAGATTATCGCTTAAGCCGTGCTTGGGGAGGGGGATGGTGGCATGTGGGTGTTACACAATGCATTACCTCTCATGAACAGACTCAGTAAAACCAAGTATGTTACTTTTATCTCTTGTGTGTTTGTTGTTTCAAATGGATAGCCATTTTCAGTATTTATTCTAGTATATTACTGGCAAATGAAGAAGTCTTACATAGATGACTCGTTTTAAACAATGCATCACTTCAGTGCGTGCCGTTCTCAAATAAAACATACATTATGCATTTGTTTGTGACCTGTCTCTTCGAGAAACATCTTTACAGAATCAGACGAAACGGCCAATTGCACCGTTTTATTTATCAGACTAGACTGTCTGATAAAACAGACAATATTGTGTAAATTCGTCCATTCTCGGCTAGTTCCTGTACATCTAGTAGGATCAAAAAATATTGCTTGCATTTATAGTAATTGCGTACTAAGAGAAAAGAGGGTAGCGTGAGATATCGCATTGTCTTGCATTCCGTTAAATAGACACATTAAATAAATCTTCTTTTGAGTAACATGCAGAAGAATCTAGTGATTTAAAATCGAAATAACCGTGTTACAAATCTCTCTAATAAGACCTAAGTTAAGTTGTCTTTCATAGATTAATTTTCGTGACATTACAGTTATATATTGTTTTCGTTTAAAGGTATGCATTATATATAGCTAATGTATGCAAGAACACAACGTGCAGGACTAAAATCATTTTAAAAAAAATGTAGCAAACCCAATTCCACGGTGTTTATATCATTTTAAATCAATTTGTCAGCTTGATATAAGGATTATACACCATTTTTATCTGAGGATTATGTACTATTGATTTTATGAATATTGAGTTCTGCTCAACCCGGGGCTAGAGGGCGTGAGCGGTAGCTAGCATATTTCACTTCCGTTCATGAACAATCTCAATCAACCCGAGACTGCAATATGTGTCATGTTCGGCCGTTTCCAAAGGTCCACTCTCATACTCTTTTATATACGAGTATGACAATTAAACAAACTTCTGATATTGTGCAGAAATGTGATGTAACATTGCAAATATATAACAGGACAGAACCTAATGTCAAGGAGGAGAAACTGCGGATTGCAAAAATATTCTTGTTTTATTGTTTCATGGTAAACATCAAAATGGAATATCACTGACACTCTTTAACCTCATATCTAAAAGTGCATACCGATTCTTGAATACTAAATACAGTATTTGGAGGGCAGATAATGTGTCTTGCGATGCCGTTGACACACTCGTAGTATTTAGAACAGTCAAATGGATCCCTTAGGAGTTCACCAGTTGTGTGAGTCGTGCAGTCGGGTGGTGTGTCATAACCTGAAAAGTATACGTAATAGACATAGCACGCGTAGTATATAATGTTAGCGCTTGGTAACCACGACAGGGTTTACTTACGATTCCATTGTATTTAACGTAAATCTAACAATACTTATATTTGAGAAATGTTTACATTTGTACTAACGGTATATATAAAACGTAAACATTATGACCTTGAATCACGTTTACTCTAAATCGACCAGATGTGCTCGCCTGATGCTATTGCCGAATGTAGTTCTCTATAAACAGTGCTAATCTTTTTTCTTTAAACATGTTTTAGTGCATTTGC
Organism: Cyrtodaria siliqua; assembly: GCA_037043455.1. Taxonomy (NCBI): domain Eukaryota; kingdom Metazoa; phylum Mollusca; class Bivalvia; order Adapedonta; family Hiatellidae; genus Cyrtodaria; species Cyrtodaria siliqua. The sequence goes on along the minus strand of JAWPHD010017138.1, from coordinate 40,958 downwards.
TTGTCATTTTTTGGCAGTAACTGTATTCTGGACATGTTATTTATATATTAAAATGAGCCCATCATGCTTTAGACAGTTTTAGCTATATATTTCAAGTCGAACAGGAAATGTAGCTGACATATAACACAACGAAAAATATAAGCAAAGTATGCGACACCACAAACACAAACCTGGCTCTTAAACTATTGTCATCTCGACTAATCGGGACAGCTTAAATAATGAATCCTCGCCAAGCTATACCCACTAGCAAACTATATATCATTAATAGGCAATATCAGTATAACACAATCGATTAATCGGGGCAGCTTAAATAATGAAATCCCCGCCAAGTATACCCTCTAGCAAACTAGACTATTAACATGATTAATAGGCAAATTATAGGTTATTGAATTTGTATGGCTTAATATTACTTGGAACGAGTTGTTTTGGCAAAGGACGACGAGCCTGCGCCAAAGCAACGAGTTCCAAGTAATATTTAGCCATACAAATTCAATAACCTTTTTGTATACTTTCATATTGTTTTCGATCAATGCTAATTATATGACTATTACTTTTCATTATATTTGTGTTATTTTTATAGCTTTCGGTGGAATTCCTATAATGTCATTCAGTTTCATTTTGTGTGGATGATTATTTTGCGCGAAAACGACGTCGACGTCGGATGACGTCATTAAAAACGTCAAGCGATTTTCTAACGTTTGTTTGCCATTCGATAACGTTAAAAATAGTGGGTGAGTGACCATTTCAATTATCTTATTAATTTCTGCCTCAAAAGATTGAACAAAAACACGTCGTTTTTTGTTGTTGGCAATATAGGCAGGATTCCGTTGAAAGTAGTTCCTTATTCCTATTTCGCGGCTCTTAGCAAGCGCGAGAAAAAGTTCCGGTGCAATATCAATGTGTGCAATATCGTAGAATATTGCACACTTAGCTCAATGCAAACTAAGCGGGACAATATGAAAGTATACAATAAAAAGAAATATAAAAAGATCGGACAGGGAAAGTAGCATTCAAGGAGGACAGTCAACCACAAACACAGAAACAAACACGCAAACAGACAAACAAGAAGGCAAAAGTAATAATAAATGCAAACGACATCGCAAACACAAAAGTGTTGACAATAAGGCTACCGCCTTGGAAGTGTATAAATCACATCACCATAGAAGTCAGGTTGTGATAGTCCTTGTCGCAGAAGAGTCCTTAAATTACTTTTATATTTGGAAAGAAGATCAGGGTTACGATAATAAAATTTTGCAAAGGTTTTACGAAGTTTATGGTAACGGTAACCCTTATTGAGTAGCGTTTTATATATACAAATATTACGAATATTAAAGTCCTCAACTCGAGTACAAGTACAAGCTCTTTGAAAACCGAATAAGTTGAGACACATACACCTCATAAGAAGTTGCTCGGGGAACATCCCCATCCAAGTGGGGGTAAATAACAATGTCAAAATTAAAATCATCTCTCTGGTCATAGATGTTGATAATTATTTCACCATTTTCAATCGAGAGATCTAAATCAAGAAAAGAAGCGTTATTATAAGTAGAACACAAAAAATGGTCTCTTATGTATAAAACAAATGCATAAAATGCCACACAACAAGGACTCAGTCACTTTTGGAAACTTTATTAAACGTTATCATCCCTCATGATTTAATTTAGGGTTTATAATATATCGTGTCATCGCACAGAGGATAGCATAGTGGTGAATTAAAAAAAATTAGGTCAACCACTAAATATGCAGTGGGGTTGTAAAATGATAGTCATAACCTGTTTTGATAAACATTCTAAAAAGTTGAATAAAGAGTGTATGAAAGTGATGAAGGCTAACGATATTTCGAAGTTTGCAAAGTCTAAATAAGCTAGGCATAGTAATCAACAGACAAACACAACGTGTATATCAATCAGGAATTGTATAATTCACAGAATGACGCCATCCAAAAAACACGCATATATAAATAGATCTATGTATATGCAAGAGCTCACGATAAAATAGTTGACATTAGGGCCTACTGCCCTGAAACACTCAGTTGTGAAAAGTGCCTATCGGGGGTTTAAACTTGCTCTAGGTGTACTAATACTCAAATTAATTTAGAATACAATGGTATGATTTGCAATACTATATATTGTGTTATTTCACTAACCTGGGCATGTTTTTTCATGACAAGCAACGTTCTCAAAGGCCGGCCTTAAACAATCGGTGTCATGTGCAGAACTACAATGACGTAATCGTGACGTTGTTCCTTTGTCACACGTCACAGATTATCGGCCATAAAACCAATCGGACCAAGTTGCTGTAGTATAGGTAATTTAACGTCTAAATAAAGGCGACGTTCTTGATTGTTATCTGAGTAATTATTAAATATTTATATCAGGCCTTGACTTCACCAACCATTCTTGAGTATATTCTTAGACTTGAGCTCAAGCATGCAAATTTAATCACAAATATTTCTATAAGTTTACAGAATAAACGTTTATAACAAGCTGCTATGTATAAATATGATGCATACTAAAAAATAGCAACTTCTTACGATTGTTATCTTTAAGGGTCATGGAAATATTTGTGAACGAAATTTCAGTACTTGGGCTCAAGTCTAAGAATAGTCTGAAGAATGGTTGGTGAATTCCAGGCCAGATCTTCCATATCCATTTATACCGCTTGAAACATAATCCTTATATGTTACAATTAATTAATCTTTAAACGTTTATAACCGATCAGTGTTAAACATACTCTATTTTCCCGACATGTTCCTAGTACAAAGAAGAGTATCGTACAAACTCAAATGATGAATATGTTTTCTAGAGTGCATTAAGGGGTCAAGAGCAATACGTTGGCATTTGATATTCATCATGAGGTTACTATTTGTGTTTATTTACATGACACTAATGTTCGTTTAAACATTAAATTAAACATTGCGATCGTAAACATTATTCCCGCTAAATAACAATTAACATAGGTGTAATTGTAGGTAATCAATGTATTACCTATACTCGAAGCTGCCTTTGTTGCGGGTGGCATTGTTGATGGCGGCTGTATGGACGGGGGCAGGGTTGACGGAGGCATTGTTGACAGTGTCATTGTGGAAGGAGCGTCTTAGAACGAGGCATTGTTGAAGAAGACATCGATGACAGGGACAGTTTTGAATGAGGCATGGTTGACTGCGCCACAATAGCTGAGCCTATCCCTGTAACAAACATATTTTGTTTGGTTACTCAAGGTTATAAGGATATATAGTTAAACGTATTGAATTCATTGACCTCTTTGTTATTGCAAACGATATAATTATACTTGTGATTCCAATTTTAACAAATTGTCCCAATATACTAAATTCGGTATTGAATATTATTGTATTTAGCAATTTGCAAAGCATTAATATAAAATTTAATATAATTCAATAAATATAGGCATAAAAATGAGAAAAAAATGGTCCTTTAGAAAACCACCGCACTCAAATTCACTGGCACCGTAGGTCGGCACTGCACCGCAAACCGAAATATGGGCAACAAAATATTTAAAATGTCAATGAAGAGGACAATACATACAGTAAATAGTGGTGATGGCAGGGTTACCAACTTGGAACGGTCAGTAGTAGGCAAGGATTAGTAGTACGTTTTGCTGTGTTTTCTCTCCAATAATAAATTTAAAGCAGATATAAAACTCGAACAGGAAAATTAGCATTCAATGACAACCATAAACACACACAGAAACAAAACAAGAGGCCAAGAGGGCCTGTGGGACGCTCTACTGGCTAATATGGCTCTTATAACATCAATGAAGAGAGTGACTATCGTCTTAAAGAGGCAAAATATAGCATTTTAACTAAATCAAGAGCCATAATTCCGCTATTACTGGTCCGATCTGGCTGGTTTTCAAACTTGGCCAGTAGAGATAATAAAAATTAAAAAATAAATAAAAAGAGTAAAGAAAAGGAAAATTAAAGAAATGAAAGAAACATAAAAATAATAAAAGAAAAAATGTCAAAAAATCTGATAAAAGGTTGGTAAAGATCAGATAAAAAATGAATACCCTATCGCCTTAACAAGGCAAAATAATGCATATGTAATGAAATCAAGGAACAAAAACTCCGCTGTTACTGGTTCAATGTGGCCGTTTTTTGAACCTGTTGGAGCTTGTTTTGACATTAACAATCTGGTAACATTTGGTAAAGAAACGGATAAAAAATGAAGGCCTATCATCTTAACGAGGCAAAATATAGCATTTTTACAGGGGCACAGATTAACTGTTTTAGACCAGGAGCCAGCTGGGGCCCCTTGCTTTCAAAAGTTAGGGGGCCAGCTTCAGAATCATTAGCCCAGAGTGTCACATGTCACTTTATTCAGAGGGTTACATTAAAGTATACTTACATATACGTATACTAACTATATGCTACCAATCTTTGGAAGAAAACTTTATAAAACCTTCAGAGCTGATAAAGATATTTTTAATCAATAGAATTATTTATTTTAAAACAAAGAAAAAATCAAAGAAAACAAATCTTTCATTCCCCAACACGAAGTTAGTTTATACTTGCAAGAGTCAAACTCAATATTCATTTTTGTAACATGTAGAGCCAGACAGAAAAATAAGGATTATAAGTCTAAGTTATCTATTTAATTATAAATAGTATTGTTAATCAGTTTTGTTATAAATGATCACAACTAGAATACGTAAATTATTGTAATAAACGATTAAAACAGATTAGATATTATTAAATTAATGTTTTATTTTGTTATAAATATTTATGTTAACATACAGTTTTAAAATTAATGTACGAGACCTTTTCTATCAACATGATTCTCTGCAATAAATTATTATTGATGATTTCTAAAAGCGCCGCATTTTATTAATCAATAGCGCCGCGTTTTAGAATATCCAAAAACCAAAACGTAAAACCTTATGAATATAACACGAATTTATGATCCTGTGTAAAATAAACACTACCTTGTCTGTTTTAATGTTGATTTTATACCAGCAAATGTTACTTGTACTCATGCATCTAATTTTACATTAACATTCGAAGCGCAAAGTACCGTAACATGCAGTTTTGTGGGAAACCGTACATCGCAACATCTGCAACATTGTCTAGTTTCCGCAGTGAAAATTGGAAAAATAAAAACAAACGTTTGTTTCGTTATTATTTTGGTAAGGGTTTGCCTATTTATTTCGGTCAAAAGTACGTAGTTCACGGGACCAAAGCAAAATCTGCGGGGTAAAATCCTCGAACTTAAATGTTTGTGTTCAATGATTATCCATTTCCCGTTCTTTTGGATTGAATATTTTTGGTCGCCACATGGGCGCGTGAAAGTCAAATTTTGGTCGCCCAGACCATTTTTTACTCACCACGGGCGACTGGGCGAGTGCTAATTTGTGCCCATGTTTTTTTACTAAATCAAGGACCATAACTCCGCTGTTACTGGTCCGATCTGGCTTTCATTGACACTAACAATCTGTTAAAGTTTGGTAAAGATCAGATGAAAATGAAGGCCCTATCGTCTTAACGGGGCATAATATAGCATTTTAAACTAAATCAAGGGTCATAACTTCGCTGTTACTGGTCCGAACTGGTTGGTTTTCGAACTTATCCAAGCTTTTATTGACACTAACAAGTTTGGTAAAGATCTGTTGAAAAATGAAGGCCCTAGCGTCTTAATGAGGCAAAATATAGAATTTTTGGCTAAATCACGGGCCATAACTCCGATGTTACTGATCCGATCTGGCTGGTTTTCGAACTTGCCCGAGCTTTCATTGATATTAACAATCTGTTATAGTTTAGTAAAGATCGGATGAAAAATGAAGGCCCTATTGTCTTAACAAGGTAAAAACGGACGGTAGAGCTAAAAAGAACTTTAAAGATGAATAAAATGCAGGATAATATATCACAAACACAAAAAGAGTTGACAATACGGCAACCGCCTTGGAACGGTCAGTGGCAAAAACGCCGCTGAGAGTTTACACCAGGTTCTAGGGTGCATCTAAACATCACCCTATTGTTCTCCCAGTTAACGTAACAGTGATTGTGTATATAAAGATATCCCCGCCATATAATAAGCTCTAACAAAAAAAGTCAGCATTAATAGGCAATATAAGTAAAACACGTAAATGATCATGTACATATAATATAAAAAAACGAAAGCCTAGAAAGTCACAAAGTGACTTGGTAGAAGCCAGTGCAACAATAGAACAAACCGTTAAGGGTACGACAAGACAAGATTAAAGACAAACATCAGACGCTACCGTCTATAATGATTTATGTATATTTTGGTTTTAACAATATTTATGTACCATATTTACAGATCCATCCGTGGTTCTCTGTATTAACAAATAAGCCACGACAAGATAAGTCATGCCAATGTCCATTGTCGCTAAACGGCATCAGTGCACAATCCTTAGAACCTCCAAAGAATTCAGGATGGCCTGAGGCCCAGTAACTGAAGTCGAACGGATCTCCTATGGAAGAAAATGTATTTCTAAACGTTTACAGAGATTCTAAATCGTGTCTTTGTAATTTGTCATATCAGAACAAACATATTTTTGGAGTATATATGTTACATACCAGTACAGTAGACAGATTAACATATATATCAAGATGGAATTATGTTATAAACAAAAACTAGTACACTTCCACGAAAGGAACGCCCCTTTAGCCAGGACACTGAACTATTTTTCACGAGTTTCTGCAATATATATCATGTATATACGAACACCTATTTTTAACACATTGAAAGCTCTTATTGTCTTTCACCTGAGAGAGTTGGTTTGTATATCATGTATATAGTTTAACAGTCTGAAACTGGTTTATGTAATGTTAACATATCAGGGAAACAACGAAATATGATTCAAGTATGTTCTCATTTATGCAACAAACACAAACACTTATATTTCAATTAATTTTAAATTTCAAACCTCTATAGTTAGCTCATAACATATGATCGCAGCATACCTAAGAAATGCACAATTATATCCATGTTTAGCGTATATTTTCTTGCTTGCCTTGCGGCATTATAAGTTCTAAATATATCTAAAATATTAAATATTGCAAGCCCGGCATATTGCGGCAGATTTAATGTTTAGAGATTAATATTACAATATTACAAGTGTTTTCTCTCTATATGTCATACACAAATAACCTCAAAAGATTTCTTTGAATAGAACATATTGATATCGCTATTTTAACACAGTTTTACAAAAATTTAAAACGTAAAAATCATATTTCTTTTGTTTGTGTAAAAAAAGGGTATGATAATGGACCTTTGGAAACGGCCGAGCACGACACATACGAAATATTGCAGTCGCGGTTTGATTGAGACTGTTCATGAGCGGTAGTGAAATATGCTAGCTACCGCTCACGCCCTCTAGCCCCGGGTTGAGCAGAACTCAATATTCATAAAATCAATAGTACACAATTGTAACCATCCCGAAGATGGCATGCATACGGCGGTGGACATGGAGTCATATGCTTCCCCATGTCGTACAGCGTATGGTCCGAGTATCTAATAAAATTAAATGCCCCGAAGAGCGAAATAAACATAATGGAATTTAGTTGGGAGCAGGTTTACCTAGGTATCACGAGATGATGAAGTCCATATGTTGCAAGAAAACATATACCTGATGTCCAATTCCAATTTAATATATGAGGAGTGGCAATAGTAGAGCGATGTGGTCTGTGTTAGGCCCACGATCGAAAAGTGGTAGGTTCGATCCTCACCATCACTATATGTGTCGTTTCCCTGAGCAAGATGCTTTATCTGCATTTGCTATCATGTAGTACTGGTTCTACCCGGGAAGGTATCGCGAGTGATTAAAATAAGTTCAGAGAGCTATTGTTACAATCGTTATATATGAGGATATATTTTGGACTGTATGATGGCATTTACCTAAATCCTGAAAAATACTGTTACAGTAACAGTAACCTTTTACCTTTTTTCATCCATTCTCTCTGCTCCTACTGTTTATTCTCTTTTTGTTCATCAAAGACACTCATTTGCTTTTTCTTGGCTTTTGTTTATAAATTCATAGCTACATGTTGTGTTTTCTTCGATCCTATATCTGTGTTGTTTTGATGACTTGGTGGGATTTTCTTTGTTCACATTTATATTTTCGGCAGTTATTTAGTGATGACATAACGGTAAGAGGGTACACACTTCAAACCGGTTGAAAAAAACCAGCAGCCGTTTCCACACAAACCGTTTCAAGGCAATACCCCTATCGCCAACATTCTTATGTTTTGAATGGCTCACACTTCATTTATTATTCATCGTATATGGTTCCGTGCAGCAGTGTTTGTTTAATGCGTGATTTTAGATTGCCGAGTTCTTTGAATGCTACATTGTCCTGTGACTTTTGCATCCAATTTAGTCAGTGCATATCAGTTGATACGGACTGAGTAATACGTGTAACAGTCCATTGATAAATAACGTAGAACTGGTTATTTTGTATAAGTCAATTGCATGGGTGTTTTCTAAAAGACGTTAAAATGCCTGCATTGCAAAACGCAACCGAAATGTATTCACATTATTGATTAATGGCATCATGTATACTGTTACCCGCCAAGTGTATGTAAACATTTTGTCTTATGACCGTCAGACGTATATCGTTATTTAATCTATGTGAGTATGTTTTTATAATAATTTAGATACTACTTCGACGCACACAAGGTTTGGATAACGTAATTTATGACAGATTATGGAGGCCATCAAGGAAACAGAAGCACTGCTGTAGACAGTCTACAACGGTAATAATTATTTCCAATTACACGTTGACATATTTAATCAATGATTACCTTGCATCAAGAAAAATATATATTGCAACTTGTTTACTGACTGATTTTAGTTTCACTTTTAAGAATTAGAGTTGTTATCTGTTTGCATGTCCGTTATAGTACGATGCAAACACAGTCAAACTGTTGCCTATGTCACAAAATGATATTGGGTAGAGTGGATTGGTCGTACATAGCTCTTGTAAGCACTTGAAGACTAGTCACAGGCTAATCCATTGTTCAGTTGAAACATGTTCACCATGTGCATGATATATTAATGTACAACGGGAAAGCGAGCATTCTATAGCGTTGTTAGGCGGAGTTTAGGCAGGGCCGTTCAGTAAGTATATATATGCGTTAATTCATGTACACATTATAGGTATTTTTCAATCTATCTCTCTAAAGGGCAGCATTGTTCAAGGGTCCATTCGGGTAGATATGATAATTGCGTCTGTTGCCACATGTTTCACGTAAGTTAGTCCCAACCAATAGGGTCATCTTGCGACAGTCTACTACGCGTACACAATTGTGGAAATGTGACATTACTCACATCACAGCATCGATATTGGCTCATATATTACAGATTAAAATATATAATGAAGCCAGAGACATGAGGAACTGTTGTTCAATTGATTTTATTTTTTCACGAAGCATCATATAAAATAGTGGAAACAAATTTGAGGGAATAGAATGATTCAAGAAGGGGCGTTAATTATTGAAATGAGCAGAGGTATGCTTCAGCACCTGTAAAAGATATGAATTATGTTGGGGTAGCAAATGCGGGATTTTCCCATAAATGGAAGACAACACATGAACATTTAAGCTCTGTATGGAGAGGAGACATTGACAAAATAATTTGTTCACTAACCTATTGATTTTAACTCTAACGAATGTCAACAATCTTCATAAGATCGCTTAATATTGCTCATTTTAAAAGCAATAACTTTCTAGTATTACTGACAAATGAAGACGTCTTAGACAGATGAATCGTTTCAAGCAATGCATTACATCTTTGCGTGCCGTTCTTAAACAAAACAAACATTATGCATTTGTTTGTGTCCTGTCTCTTGGAGCAACATCCTTACAGAATCAGACGAAACAAGCAATTGCCCCGTTTTATTTATTTATACTGTCTGATAAAAGAGAGACGATATTGTGTAAATTCGTCCAGTCTCGGCTAGTTCCCGTACATCTAGCACGTATGTCTAGTATGATCACAAATGTTGCCTGCAATGATAGTATTTGCGAAAATAGGGTTACGTGAGAAATCGCATTTGACCTTAACGCTTAACTATACTTTAGTCTACCATTGTTTTGCACATCCTTAAATACACCCATTAAATACATCTTATTTTGCGTAACATATCGTAGAATCTAGTGATTTAAAATCGACATAACCGTGTTAGAAATCGTTTAAATAAGCCTAAGTTGAGTTATCTTTCATAGATTATCTTCGTGACATTACTCTTACATACATAAATGGTTTTAGTTTCAAATTATGCATTATATATAGCTAATGTATGGAAGTGCACAACGTGCACATGGTGCAGGACTAAAATTATTTTTATTTTTAAAAACAGCTGTAGCTAACCCCAACATTGCAAATATATACCGGGACTGAATCAAATGTCATAGAGAAGAAATTACGGATATATTCTTGTTTTCTTTTGTTTCATGGTTAACATCACTTTCATTGGAATATCACCGACACTCTTTTACCTCAGATCTGAAAGTGCCTACCGATTCTAGTATACTAAATACAGTATTTGGAGGGCACTGCATGTTTAGTGATTGACCCCTCTACAGTCAGTCATTACGCTTCACTTTTCACTTGTGCGATGACTGGACTACCTCTTGGGACTCTATGATTGTACCTACTGAAACCCCAACTAAGGGAGGTGGGTGCATGAGCTTTTGTCCCTCGAGTTTTCTGGTCGTACGCTAGATTGGTTTTCTCTTTAGCTGCAACTACTATGGTTGTTCAGTACGATTCTGGATACATCCTGAGATGTTTATTATTTTTTTTTGTATGTGTTTCTTTAGTTAGTTTCTCTGGATGTGGACTTTATTGTTAGAGAATTCCTTTTGATGGAGTGTAGTTTTGTTTACACTGTCTTGTCTATTTGGGCGCTGAAGACAGGATAATAGTGAGGATTGTGCGCATATAAAATCGATTCAAGCTAACCAGTAGGCCTTATTGCCTACTGACCGTTCCAAGTCGGTAAACCTGTCTTCACCACTCTTTCTGTTATTTTTGTCTCTTTCATTGTATTTTCAAGTCCTTGTTTGCAGTAAAGGGCGGACCTACGATGCCATTGCGTTCGGACGCTGTGGTTTCTATAGGACCCTATATCTCATTTTTGCAGTCGGGGTGGTGTGTCATAACCTGACAAGTATATGCAATAGACATAGCACGCGTAGTATATAATTATAGCGCTTGGTGACCACGGCAGGAGACGACTGCACTGTATTTACGGAAAAGCTTACAATAATTGCATTCGAGAAACGGTTAACATTGTACTCATGGTATACATAAATCGTACAATCTCATCATGCTTTTGACAGTCTTAGATATAAATGGCATACTATTAGGTAAGTATACTCACCCACGGAAGCAAACATGAATTAATTATAAAGATGAATAAAAAGCAAGATATGACATCACAAATATAAATGTGTTGACAGCAGAGCTACCGCACTGGAACGGTCAGTGGCAAACAAAAGCCGCTGGGGGTTTAAACGAGGTTCTAGGATGCACCAAACCTCACTCTTATCCTATTGCTATCCCAATAAAACGGGACAGTGTAAATAAAAACAATATCCGCCAAGTTGTATTATCTAACAAACAAGGCAGCATTATAAATATGCTATATACGTATAACACATGAATGATCATGTATACATAAATATAAAAACTAAACCTTAGAAAGCCACAAAGCACGTATGCCGTGACTTTTCAGAAGCCAGAGTCACACGAGAACAAACCGACAAGACAAGATTTAAGACAAAAAACAACGGGTACCGCATTGGAACGGTCAGTGGCAAAGTGAATATACGGGTACCGCTATCAACCCAGTAAAACGAGACAGTTTAAATAAAGAAGTCCCTGCCATGAACTATTCTCTAACCAACAAGGCAGCATTACAAAAAGAAAGAGTATGATACTGGACCTTTGGAAACGGCCGAGCACGACACATACGACATATTGCAGTCTCGGTTTGATTGAGACTGTTCATGAGTGGTAGTGAAATATGGTAGCTACCGCTCACGCCCTCTAGCCCCGGGTTGAGCAGAACTCAATATTCATAAAATCAACAGCACAAAATTTTAACCATCCCGAAGATGGCATGCATATGGCGGTGGACATGGAGTTATCCTTCTTTAACGTATTCCCCATGTCGTACGGCGTATGGTCCCAGTATCTAATAAAATGAAATGCCCCGAAGAGCAAAATAAACATAATGGAATTTAGTTGGGAGCAGCGGTTATGAAGCCTGCGTATAAAAAGCAGACAACATATCCTATGAGTGGTTAAACAATACCCAGAGCCTTTTATCGGCCGGAGTAGTGGAACCACCGAAACAAAAATTAAGTCGTGCTTCTAGCGAGATTCGAACCGTCAGCGGTGAATGGTGAGAATGTGTCAAACAAAGTATTGATCCCGAGATATTTAATAATTTAAATATACTCAGTACTCCCAATATTTAAATGACACTTTACAAAAACAAATGTTTTATTCTTTATAAACGCTTCGAATTTCTTCCTTTTTAAAATCAAATAACTTAAATATAATTGGATGTTCTTTTCTGGCATCACAGTTCCATAACGAATGGCGTCAGATTTTCAAATGTAAAGAAACATCTTATTGGAGTAAACAATATAATATTATTAAACAATATTAAATTTACATTTTGATTACTATGTTGAATCAAGGTTTTCAGTTAAATGTGTATTTATTGTATAGCTTAATAATATGACCTTATTTACAAATCCATCCATGGTTATGTGGCCCTAACAGGATGCCATAGCAGGCATAATCGTGGCATGTGTCGTTAGGCGAGTTGGCAAATGTAATTCAATGATTGGTCAGTCAAGAGGGCAAGTAACAAACATGTATGCTCACTTTATCAGCGGGTGAATGAAACGGAATGGAATTCGTTCCCTCACTAGGGAACGTATTGATTATGACATTTGGAATACTCCTCATATGAGTGGAACTGTTGAGTAACATTACATATTATGTGTAACACTACTGGAAACGATGCCCATTAAATGGCCATTACTTACCCATGACCACAATGCCATTAAAATACCCATTAATAATGTAGTTTTTAATAGAAGTTGTTACTATATATTTCATATAAGTGGCCCCATTATTTATGGCACTTTTAATGGCTGTAATATTAATGGCATCTAACAATATAATGCCCATTACTTTAAATAATTGTCTTTACTGAATATTAAGGACCCCATTATTATGACACTTTAATGGTTGTAAAATTAATGGCATCTTACACATTAATGCCCATTACTTTAAATAATGGAACCAGCCTCAAATAAACTAATGCCCATGAAATGAACAGAGGGAAAATGATGGCCATTATTTGCACCCATTAAAACTACAAAATTAATGGGAAAGTGCCATAACTCAAGGTGCCATTTAAATTTTGGATGTTTTTTTAATGGGTCAGTACAAAATAATGACCTTGAAGTAGTTAAAATAATGGCCATTACTAGACTGATAATAATGGTCATTACTGAGCAACATCTCTTGAGCCATTACTTTCAAATAAAAGTGATCATTAATTTAAATACTGTTCGCATTGATAAAAGTAAGGGCCATTATTATTTACATGTACACATGTTATACGGGTGTTGCCTAGCTACCGTATATAAGGATAGCTCTTTGTATTTATTTGCCAGTAGAGCTAAAAGTGGAGGTACATGTACAGTACCGTACAGCCTGTATGTACATTTTCTGTACTTTAAGCTTTAATATGGACATTTTTCAGATAACTAGCAAAGTGATCACAATACACTGAGCCTTGGATGTCATGTGAGCTTTCAAAAAACATGTGTAGAGTACATAAATATCATTTAAACGTTCATGGAATGAAAATATCTTTATTAATAAATATAGAAATATGAAGAAATACAAAACACTTAAACTGTTATTCAGAGAGCTAAAATACAAAATTTAAAGGAACTGATCATGAATACCCCGGATGAATCAGGACAGGTGACCAAACAACTTTTCTAGTGGTTTATAGACATATTTATGCATACAACAAGAGGACCCATATTGCTATATTGGCTGGAATTATATGGACATAATCAGATAAAATGTTTTTACCAGATCATTTGAGCGCAAACTAGTTGATTCAAATACATGTCAAAGTGGTTATTAAGATAAACATTCCCAGTAAATTTTGTAAAGATCAGATGAAAAATTAAGGAGCTAGTGTTCACAGAGCAAAAATAAAGCATGTTTTGAATAGTCAAGTTTATTATATACCATCTGTGCTCAAGTTTGGTGAAGATCATATGCAACATTGAGGTTCTCAAGCATTAACAAGGCAAACTAAAGCATTTTCTTTCTTTAAATCGGTTGCAAGGACTATATAACTTGGGTGTTATATTTTTTATGATACATGTATTATGTGGTTTTCGAACCTCACTTTGCATTAATATAAAGATTCTGACCAAATTTAGTCAAGCTGATATGACAAAGGTGCTGCAACACTGAAATTATTCGCGAAAACACATGACAATGTAGAGCACGCGATTGAAACAATAAATTATGCACAGATGGATGCAAAGTTATATCAAATACATATTAAATTACCGTTCACTGAAAGAATCTCACATTTCCATGCAGAAGTCCGTTGGCATCGGGATCTAAAGACTGAGTCATGTCGTCCCGTATCCTATTTTCATATCGGACCTGTCTTCATCGGACTATTTCCATTTTCCAAGTGAACTGACTTGAAATTGTTGCCATTGTGCCATTTCATAAAAGCGTACTGAATGTGAGCCATATCTTATTTTTTGTGTAGAAACAGAAAAAAAGTCAAACAATCTCTTCGATTCAGATGTTTTCAAAATGTTCTCGTTGGGTTCTCATTGCGCCTCTCGCTAGGCGAGATTAGAGAATCAAAGTACTTAAGTAGAAGTAATATGAGTATGTGGACGTTAAAATTATGAGGACATTTAAAGCGAGAAAATGAAAAGATAAACACTTTAAAAGGGACCACCTCAAATGATAACAAACACTCCTTCAAATCAGGACAGAGCAGTAGCAATTTGGAGTTATTGTCCTTTATTATTTTATTCATGCATTTAATGTCAGTTAATGATACTCTCATTCCAATTTTCTCTTTAAGTAGTGAGCTTTCATTCGGCTAGCATTCATCGGTTCTACCTTTATTTCTTGTTTTATTTGATTAAAACAAAACCTTGGCGATTACACATTGAAGCAATTATATATAATGAAGTAATTCATTGCAACCTTCATTTGTTGTATACAAGTCTTATTTCTTAACAGATCACGGTCACCATTATTTAAAGGTGATAAGTCCCACCATTGTAATGTAAGCATTATCTCTAAACAGTAGTTACCATTTCCAATGACATGGTATTCGTGTAGGTAAGACCATGTTTCTGTATGGTCTACACTGTTCTGATACTGACATCAGTCAAGAGCATGGTCTTCGTGTAGGTAAGATCCCGTTTCTGTACGGTCAACAGTGTTTTGATTCAACTGCCAGTTTTAATCTTTGATTACATAGAAAAACTCTCGGCGACTACTCCTCAAAGGCTTCAAACACTTCTTCTCGGATTTTCCTAAATCTTCAGTGCACGAAAAGTAGGATAGCTCGACGCCCGGGGCTCCTCGAAATCCATTCCGGGCCTGTCTCATTTTGCAGACAAGGAGCCCGTCGGGCCTGTCTGAATCTGAATCTGAATCTATACGATGTAGGGCCTGTTACGGCATAAACACATGGGAAGAGAGGCTGTTGCTGTAAGTAGCACTTTACGAGAGCTGATTTGAAGCTCTCCAATGATGGCTTGCAAACGAAACTGTCTTCAAGATGGTTCCAATCAATAATTGTCTTTGGAAAGAATGTGTTTTTATAATGTTCTTTCTTGCACTGTATTGTTTTGAAACACTTTGAATTATTTAGCACCTGATTGTCTATAATGTTATTAGCTTGAAAGTCTTTGAAAGCTTTTGCTTTAATACGGCGTTTAGGTCTTTCAGGAATTAGATAGTCTTGGCATTTGAAAGCTGGCACCAAAAAAATCCCCAAGATCTATTTTACTTGATCTTAAGATCCTCAATATTCCCATGTGTATTGTGAACTGTGAAAACACTTGCAATAAAGTAATTAATATGTGTGTGAAATATGAATATTTTGCCTGGCTTCGTGTCGGCAATTTGTCACAACAGAGATCGACAATTATTGACATAAAACTACATTATCCTGCTATTAGGGTTTTGTTGTCTTTCCTCTTTTATAACAAATACCATTTTTGGCATTTAAAACACAATAATGCATGAAAAAAGTTCGTAATTAATGGTATTTCGATTGAATGTTTGCGAAATTTTCAGGTCGTAAAAGTGCGGTGTCATAGTAGTTCGGATGGTACATAATTTCGGATTTTTTTTTTTTTACATAATGGAATAAGAAAAACATTCTATTCATTATGTAATCCATCATTCTTTCTTTTATCAATGTGTAAGGTGTAAGGAGTTTTTAAATGAATTCTAGTCTAGGCTTCTAATTCTTTAACTTTGCATGATAAAATGAAAAATATAGCTAGAGGAGGCCATGATAGTCTATAAAACCTGATTAAAAATTTGACTCCAAGTTCGGCTCCAGTTTTACCAAGTCGGCTCTGATTATTATCGTTTGGCAAAATTGCTAGTACTCTCCTTTGCATCGGTTATAAATTACTATGTAATATTCTATTCTAACGTATTTGAAACGAAGTGGTAAATAAGTCCGCTGACTATAGGGAGCATAAAGCGGTAGCAAAAAGAAAAATATAGTCAGAGGAGGTTCTGAGTTTGATTAATACATACGTAACAAATGTGTGCTATAAAAGTGAATAAAGACACATTTCCACTAAGAAAAAATTGGACTTTTCCATTTTAAATCAGGGCCTGTCCATTTTAAATCAGGGCCTGTCCATTTTCAGAAGCAAGAAGCCCTAGGCCTGTTCTTAAACTAATTTTCTGTGAGCACTGATCTTAACAAGAACATGGTGTCTCTTTCTCTCTCTCTCTCTCTCTCTCTCTCTCTCTCTCTCTCTCTTTCAATTGTTTTTGAAATGTGTTCTCTCTCTCTCTCTCCCTGTCTCTCGCTCGTTCTCTCTCTCTCTCTCTCTCTCTCGTTCTCTCTCTCTCTCTCTCTCTCTCTCTCTCTCTCTCTCCTCTCTCTCTCTATCTCTGTCTCTCTCTCTTTCTCTCTCTCTCTCTCTCTATATATATGATACTTACAAATAATAAAATTAATGTAATGCCCATGATCTTCATATTGAGCTTTACTGATATTTTATTTCTTATTAATTTGCTACAAGAAATTCAAATAATGGCCAGTCATTTTTATTTTATCCAGCTGGCTTGCGGAACGTCGGTGGTTCTACCCAGGTGCCCGCCAGTGCACGAAAATTGCCCGTAGGGGCACCTGGGGTCTTCCTCTACCAATGGAAGCTGGAAAGTCGCCATATGACCTTAGCTGTTGGTGCGACTATAAATTCAAATTCAATCAATCATTTTTTTTTTAATGGTCACGCTAAAAAAGTTAAAACAATTAATGGTCATCATATTATAATGGCAATTAAAAATAAATTACAGTAACTGATAATGGCCATTATTATTACAATTAATGGGCATTATTTCAATTGAAACATAAACTAATAGGGCATTAATTTGTTAATGTCTCAAAGTTAATACCACAAGTTGTAAATATCCTTTTTAATGGGATAAATAATGGTTCAGTTAGCTATTAATGACCAATAATTTAATATTAATGACCATTATTTCTTTATTAATGGTACAGAACAGAGTTGCCATTAAATATTCAAAACAAGAATTAATGGCTAATAATGGGTTTGGTGATTTTAATGGCATTTTCATGGTATTGTCATGTCATTTTAATGGTTTTGATTTGCAGTAGTGTAAGTTAATGTGTTTAGGTATGCGCTCAATTACAAGTATCATATGTGTAATTGTATGGCCATCGAGGTATTACCTGTACTTGGTCCTGTCTTGATTGTGGGTGGCAAGGTTGACGGAAACATTATTGATGGCGGCATTTTGGAAGAAGGCATCGTTGAAAGAGGCATGTCTAAAGGATGCTAAGTTGTCCGAGAAACTGTTGTAGGAAGCATTGTTGACGAAAACATGGATGACAGAGGTAGTTTTGATTGAGGCATGGCTGACTGGGTCACTTTCGCTGTTCATGCAACGACCACATTTTAAGTTTTGTTTGCACACCGTAATAAGGATATATGATCCAACGTATTGAATTCATTGAACTATTTCTTTGGGAATGATAGATATGCTTGGTATTCCAATTCCAGCAATGTGTCCAGTTTACTATATTCGGTATTGAATGTAATAATTGTTAATAATTTACAAAGAATTATTATGATCTTTTTGTAATTCGAAAATCTATATGTATATAACTTTTAAAAGTATATTTTGTGTTTAACCATATTACCGAATTTACAAATCTATCCATGGTTCTGTGTAGTAAACAGAAATCCATGGCAAGGATAATCATGACATTGTCCCTGGTCGTTGAACTCCATCAGTGCAAAATCAGTGCCTCAGAACCTCCAAAAAAGCCAAGATGAACTGAACCTCAGGACATGAAGTCGAGCGAATCTCCTACGGAGGAAACACGTATTCAAAATATATTTCTAACAGGTTTACATATTTTCAAGCGTGCGTACATATTTTAAGTCACGTCATAACAAATATGTTTACAAAGAGATTATGTTCCTTGCCAGGCACAGCAGATAACGTCCTGATTAACACATGTACCAATATGAAAGTATGTTTTAAAATAGAAAATAGTAGACTATCAAGAAAGGAAAGTCCTTTTAGCCAGGACACTGAACTATTGGTCATGGTTTGCTGCAATACGAACACATACTGTTAACAGTTTGAGAGCTCTTTTTTTATTTCACCTTAGATAGCTGGTTTGTATATATGTTAACAGTCCGAGTACTGGTGTATCTATCTATTAACATATTAGAGAAACAACGCAATGTGACTCAAGTATGTTTCCACATATTCATAAACACAAACGTGTACTTACTGAAATATATACCAAACTATTATATCTCCATTAATAATAAACTTCAAAGCAATAGTTCAGCCATAACATACGATCGCAGCATACCTAAAAAATCCACAATTATAACGAACGAAAAAAAAATAGCATGGCTTGTTAAGGACATAGATTAAACATTAATATAATTATTTGAAAATATTAGAAATGCCATGTAATGGTGTGATTTTCAAAGAAATGTGTTATTTTATTATTTTCAAAGCAATGTATCAGAGTTACCGCCCATATATTAAAAACAATTTGTTTCATTATACAAACATATAAATTCGAATGAATTTAATGTTTGGCACTGAAAACATTGCCGACTCTGTCATTGTTTAAATCCGCTGAAATGTGTTCACAAACGATTGTTATTCTCAAACAAAAACATTCCATATTTAGCAGTAGCATATTACACATACAATATATAGCGAAAATACGCACCCTGCGTTTCTTTTTCCTTTCAGTATAGCTAGATTTCAGTTGATACAACCATATATAACATTAGCAAAGTCTGTTAAAACATCAGTATCCTCATTTCTCATGATCATAAAAATGAATATGATAATGGACCTCTGAAAACGGCCGAGAACGACATATACGAAATATTGCAGTCTCGGTTTGATTGAGATTGTTCATGAGCGGTAGTGAAATATGCTAGCTACGCCCTCTAGCCCCGGGTTGAGCAGAACTCAATATTCATAAAAAGCAACAGTACAGAATTTTAACTATTCTGAAGATGGCAAGCATATGGCCGTGGATATAGCAATATTTGTATCTTTATTTCATCCCCTATATCCAGCGGCATATGGTCCCAGGGTCTACTAAAATTGTATGCCCCGAAGAGCGAAATAAACAAAAAGGAATTTAGTTGGGAGCAGTGGTTATGAAGCCTGCGTATCACAAGTAACAGCCAAAAGACTATATAAATATGTTTGAACTTTAGAAATTGAAAACAATTGGCATTCAATTTATTTATACTATTATAAAAATGTTTTTCAATTTGTAATTTATGTGAAATTATTCTAAAGTTAGTAAAACAGATTCTTACATCTTTATTTTATTAAGTTCCTGACAAAAGTTGTTCTTAAAAAGTACATATGTACGTAGCTTACCAGCTCAGTTTGTCGGATTAGAGATAAAGTATCTTGTGTGTTGTATGCTATGGAAGTATATCACGAGATGATAAAGTCCATAATTTGCAAGTCTATGAAAACATATACCTGATGTCCAGTTCCAGTGTCCTTCCTGTTGTTCATCTGTTAGACCAATCCATACACCTTTGTTATTATGAAATCCTAAAGTCTTAAAAATGAAAAATTATAAAAGGAACAGGTGGAAAATATTCACAGGTGAAAGTGTTGTACCATACATCATAAAATTATACACTAATGATACCGCATGTATACATGGACTACCTCCGAGTATTTATACTCCGTAATATAGCGTCCCATAGTCCACTATACACTGACATGCATATGAGAGTAGCCCTATATAGATATAATACATTAGGCATATGTTTATAATAATCGCACAGATCTGTAAAGTCTGTCTATAACGAAATATGGAAAACACAAAACGTTGGCTTCAGTCCAGATAACAATTTTCATATAC
Organism: Cyrtodaria siliqua; assembly: GCA_037043455.1. Lineage (NCBI taxonomy): Eukaryota > Metazoa > Mollusca > Bivalvia > Adapedonta > Hiatellidae > Cyrtodaria > Cyrtodaria siliqua. Next base: position 20,243 of record JAWPHD010017138.1, on the reverse strand, counting down.
AGAATTGTTTAAGGCATCCGCCTCGTAATCCGGAGGTTGACGGTTCGAGTCCCGTCAGAGGCGGGCTTGTTACTGAAGAGAGACCGGTTGGTGAGCCGCCAGCTAGCTAAATAACGGTTACCGATTGCCTACCTGCCTGGTGCTTGGTATTAAAGAATAGGAATCGGGAAGTAATGATGTTCAAGACAAAATTGTCTCATAAGTCAAAATTGTCTGACCCTTTCAATAGGGGTGACACTATAATAAAACAAACACTTTACTTTTTATAGAAGAAAACAACATAAAATTATCACTTAAAACAAGACAGATCCTCCTATGTCTCTTTCGACATTCATATTCTCACAGCACGAATATCCCTAGATGTATTGAATAGACTCATTTATTTTCTGATTAACTACATAATGAGCTAACTGCATACTAGCAATTGTATTATTTTACCATCTCCGTCTAGGAGGAATAATGGAGAGAATATTTGAAAATATTCGTTTAGTTCCTCAAAAAATAAATGGGTTAAATGTTACATGTTCTAAATATAGATTATACATGTATATATATTATAGTTCACGCTATAATAAATTATTCAATTATCAAGCATCGTACTTCTTTGAAGTCATAATAATTTGCATTGCAATCGTCTTACTAAAATTTTTAGAATTTATTTAAAAAAAGAAGAAAGAAACAGACTAGCCAAATTTCGTTGAAATATTTCAAATGTGTACGACAGCCTCTCCAGAATGTATGAAAAGTGCAGTACTGTGTGGTTTTCGGTATGGTTTGCTGTAATCATGCTTATCTTCTTGATATGTAAGGTGCTTGAGTTCTTCTTTGTTTTCATTCGTAGACAAGGATCAGTCACAGTTTTCTTATTTACTTAACCTACATAATTCATATCTCATGCACAGATGTGTTATTATAGTGAACCGCCTTATCAAAAGGTAAATAACTCCTTATAGCACAAACCCATTAACATGACGCCAGTTGTCAATCTTTTATCCAATTAATTAACCAATCAAACCAACATGATACCTCCGACAAACAATAGCAAGTACAACTGTATTATAATAAAACATACTGTCAATATATATATCCGAAAACAATAATAGGGCGGAGATATCTAAGTGTTGACGTCAGGTTAATTAAAATTATGTTAACGCCCGATGAAATATACCTGCACACTGCTGAAAATAAATTCTTGCTCATTGTTGGAATGTATGTGGACAAGAGCGTAACCCTTACTTCAGCATGGTACCAATCGCCGGGATGATCCAAAATAAACTCATTACATTTGGAGCCAAACTGTTTCAAATTGGCGGAACGAGGCACATTTGTTCCAGCAACCGCTGTTTGGAACAAATTAAATTTAATGACATATAATTAAGTGGTATTAGTATATATTATGGCTATGCAGTATGCCTTATAAACTTGATTGGTTAACCTTTTTTCAAATTTTAAATTTTGCCACGGTATATCACAGTTGTGTTATGGTCGAATGCGATTGTTTAATTGCTACTTGTTAGCGGATCGGTTAAACATGTGTTTGAACCGTTCAAATAATAAAAAATACACTTAAAACCGTTGCTAATGCATTTGAGTTTTACCTTCGAACCCATCAAAATGACTAAATGACTCATGTTTTTGACATTTTAACAAGTCACATGATTTGATTTACCATTTAAACGTCGTCCATATTTTAACGGCAACCAGTCATATTCCAGAATGTGTGTCAGGTGCCTTAAACATAAATATTACTATGTTATTATAAAAAATCAAACAATCAAACAAGAGATTGACTCCTACATGTACCAACATTATATATTTAAACTGACGGGACCCGACGCTTATAATTTGTATAAACTGACATTCCGTGTCCATGGCGATAATGATATAAGTTAGTATACGTTCTTAAATGACGTTTAAATAAAACGCCTACCGTATGCATCTGTGTAAAAAGCAGGGCAAACACCGTTTTGTTTATCATAGTGTTCAAGTTACAGGACTATTTTATTTCGTAGATGTATATGGACTGACCTCTTATCTCTTATCTTGTTTAACCGCATCTATGCTAAACTCACTTCAATAGTTCCCGTTCATGTTCTTCTTATGCAACTGTTTATGCAGTGATTGAGTAAGAGGGACTAGAGGCGATCTGGAAGCGTGATTGGTGTCAATCTAAGTACAAATTAAAATTGTCATAATATTCTACAGCTTGATAAGACATGTGCATATGCCTAATTATGAGCTGCATGTTATCTTCAGTTAAGCTATTGTTTAAGAAACTGTTGGGTTAAAAAAACTAAACGACGCGACGGGTTTTAGTAGAAAAATTAGGAATTGTATTAATTTACTTATGTTTATATGACTCGAATGTGTAGAGTTAAACAGCATAGCAACTTATGATTGATTTATACATTAAAAGTTAGACTAATCGCCGCATTTTAAAGCCAAAACTAGTTCAGAGCATGACCAAGGAAGCAGACCACGCAAAACCCGACCTTGAGGTAACAATAATACAAACACAATTTCATATTTTTACAATTAAGAGTATAGGAGTTATTGTATTTTTTTAAATGTAAAACCACTACAACAACCATCAAATATATACTATGTCTGAAATTGTAACCCTCCCCATCCCACAAGACGAATCTCGGGCATGTTTATTGCGTCAAGGCTCTCCTCTTCCAATGGCATTTAACAACATGACGTTTTACCCCGTCTACCCCAACAAGTCCAGCCCCGAGGGAATGACCTAGGTAGCCCACGCAAAATCAATAAAAAAAACACTATTTTACACTCCCACATCTAATAATGTTTTCCCTTTGTCATCTTGTGTCATGACACTCCACTTGCAATGGCATTCAGTTTGACATTCAACATGACCCTACTTACCCCACCCAAGACGTCCATGAGAAAAACTGTAACATATGTATTGATCCTTGGGGCAATGATAATACATTCAAAATGTCACACTCGTACAGTTAGGCATGTATGAGTAATAGTACTTTTTATATACCATCATCACGACCCCCTCCACCCACTACCCTCGGAGGAGGTACGAATATGTTAATACCAATCTGCACATCTACATATATATTCCAATCACATACCAACGTTTCAATATCGTATATGTAATGGGGCAGGATGAGATAATATCAATTACACACATATCATGCATATAGATGGACGGACGGATTGACGGACGTGTTTACGAAGGATACATTGTTTGACTTTAAACGTCTGGCATATTTGATATTGTATCTTTTTTTTGTGGGACTTTTTCAAGCCTGAAACATTGTAAGTCTATTTTTATTGCCCATGGGATGCAACTACTTCAAAAACAATTGTGGTATTAGTCCCACACAAAAAGTGTCAAAAGGACTTAAGAGGGCTCTACATGTACAAGGTAGTCCTCGTCCTGAGAACAGAAGTTCGGACTGATGAATAGACGGACGGACAGGATAACATTATCCCCTACTTTCTGGAACAAAGTGAAGGGATATATTAAACGGTTCCAACCATAACGTCATGATATATTTCTTAATGTAAAAGAAGCTCGAGGTGATATACATAGAGAAAAAAACTACATGTTTGGCCTGTAACAATATTAAAGCGTTTTATACTAACAGCTGTTTAGGCAATTACTGTAGTACGTGGACTTGCCGTTTATAGGCAAACCGTTGGCATTCCTATGGGAACTAACTGTGCACCTCTTGTCGCAGATTTGATTTTATATTGCTACGAACGTGACTTTATGTTAGGCCTTTCTCCAGATAAACAAGCTGATGCCATCGACGCTTTTAATAACACCTCAAGCTATCTGAATGATATACTTAATTTGGATAATCCTTTATTTTCTTCTATAGTTCCTAACATTTATCCTCCAGAACTAAAACTCAATAAAGCTAACATGTGTACGAACTGTGCACCTCTTGTCGCAGATTTGTTCTTGTATTACTATGAAAAAGATTTCATGTTGAGTCTTTCATCCGATACTCAGGAATATGTAATTGAAGCCTTTAATGACACCTCTCGGTATTTGAAGGACATAATCTATCCTAAGGAACTTCAACTCTACAAAGTTAACATTTCTGATACTGTCGCTTCTTTTCTTGATTTACATCTCTTTATTGAAAATGGCGAAATTATAGATAAAATGACACGCTAGATGATTTTAATTTTGATATTGTTAGTTATGGGGATGTTCCTTTTATGGGGTCTATTTTTCTCAACTTATTCGTTTCTCTAGAGCTTCTAGTCAATTTGAGGACTTTAATATTCGTAATATTTGTATAACTAAAAAGCTACTTCAGCAGGGTTATCCTTACCATAAAACCCTTTGCAAAAGTGTATTATCGTGACCCTGATCTACTTTTTGGAATATAAAAATAATTTAAGAACGCTTCTGCGACAAGGTATCACAAACTGACTTCTACGGTGTCGAGATTTACAAACTTCAAAAGATTCTAATAAACAAAAACATATACCAATAAACGATATTATATTCAAGTTTGTAAGGGACAATAAACGAAGCAAAATTAAAAAAGCCACACTAAGTCTTATACAATATTATGAGAATAGGGGTATTAAAATGATTGATATACAGACATTTATATACTCTCTTAAAGCAAGCTGGATAAACGAATAATGGACAAATTAATACAGCCGGTCAATGGAAACAAATATATGTGTGTGAATTAGAACTATATGGAGAAAACACAATTTTTGAATGCAACATTGACGAAAACGGAAAAATGTTTAAAAAAAGGAACCTTTACCAAATATACTGAGTGTACTAGAGTATGGGACAAAATAAATAAACTGCTGACGTTAAAACAGTAAACAAAAGTATACTGAATATGAAATAACTCGAACATAAAAGAAAATGGCAATGGTAGCCCTATTGTGTTTGTGATGTCTTGTTTGGCCTTTTATTCATCTTTAAATTTGTTCTTTGTTTCTGTGTGTGTTAGACGACTATAGACGTAAACAATTCTAAAATGTTGAATGTTTTGCTTAAAGTTACCTATATTACATACCACAGAACTAATTTCTCAAGTATACATCGACAATATCATGTATTCCCCAAAATGTCAAAACATAAATAAAAAAAGAACAAATCAATGCACAAAAATATACAACAAATCTTCTAGAAAAACTTCAAAAATCCAATCATGCAAAGATCTTTTGTACAATCATCAATTAAGAAACGAAATTAACAATAATATTATACAACAACTAAGTTGGGAACAAGAGTGTCAAAATGCTAATCTGTAGTGGGGAAAAAAGCACACTATCCCAACCAATACAACATTAATGAAATTTAAATTTTAAAATTGTTAATGATAATCTTTGCGATATCTGTGAAATGGAAACAGAAACAGTAAATCCTTTATTTTGGGAATGTATGCATACAAAATAGTTGTCAAATGTGCATAGGTTCTTAATTACACATGACATACGTATTAACTTGAGTTTGCAAAACATAGCATTTGTTATAGTTAATACACAAACACATGTAAACGTTTTGAATTTCATAATTATAAACGCAAACTACTTCATTTACATAAACAAATGTATGAAAACCATTCCAAGTTGTTTCGACTACAAAACATATTTATTTAAAAGCATAGAAATAGAAAAAGAAACTGCTCTTAGAATTGACAAAGTCGACAAACATAATAACAAATGGAGATCGTTTCTCCTGAATTAATTTTCATATCTTGTTTTTGAAAGGGGAAACGCACGTCCATCGCTACTCTTTAAAACAAATATGTTAAAATCGCTTTGGCTATTATACTTTTTTTTGGTGGGGGCCTTCTTTTTCTTATTACCTTTAGTAAATCAAATGTTTTTTCTAGACTACATTTCTCTCCTTACTTATTTCACTTGGTGGTATTGTATAGTATTCAATGTGTTGACATTGTAATTCGATAGTAAGCAAAATTAACTGCTTTTGAAAATATTTAATTTAATATAATAGTATTTAGTCATTTATTTCTGTATAATATTCAAGGGAAATTCTCTTTTTATTTAAAAATCAGCAACTTTATTTACCATAAAGAAGTATAAAAAGATCGGACATGAAAAGTAGCATTGAAGGAGGACAGTTAACCACAAAACACAGAAACAAACACGCAAACAGACAAACAAGAAGGCAAAAGCAATAATAAATGCAAACGACGTCACAAACACAAAAGGGTTTACAATAGGGCTACCGCCTTGGAACGGTCAGTGGCAAAGTAGGCTATTGGAGGGTTTAAACCGGTTCTAGGGTGCGCCAAACCTCACACTTACCCTACTTCATCCCATTAAAACAGGACAGTGTAAATAAAGAAATCCCCGCCATGATCTAATCTCTAACCAACAAGGCAGCATCAATAGGCAATATAAGTGAAGCAGAAATATGCTCGTGTAAATATAATACAAAAAACAATAGCCCAATGGGCTTTAGGTAGGCGTCATTATAGAGTCCACGGCCTGTCCGGTAATCGTACAATTAAAAAGGAAAGCATAGTGGCGAACTGTAAAAGGGTCCACCACCAAGCATGCAGTATGTTGCAAAATGATAGGGTCATAACCTCTTTTGATAAACTTTTTAACAAGTTTAACAAAAATAGTATGAAAGTGATCTTACGAAGTTTATAAATCACATCACCATAGAACCACCAAGCATGCAGTATGTTGCAAAATGATAGGGTCATAACACTCTTTTGATAAACATTTTAACAAGTTTAAAAAAGATAGTATGAAAGTGATCATGACCAATAATCTTACGAAGTTTATAAATCACATCACCATAGAAGTCCTTGTATTAATGTAAAATTGTATTGATATCGTTGTTACATATATCATGTATATATGTGAAAGATTCCGGCTCTTGTTTCTCCTTACAACATAAAGAGAAAGACAAAACGGGTACTAAATATATAAGAGAAAGAAATTAAGTACTAAAATATGGCCATTATGAAAACTTTAGATAAAACAACGTACATGCACAGGCTCCTTCAAATGAGTACATGTAAATAATGAAAATACATAATGCGATGGGTACTGTTGTTTTGTGTGTGTGTGTTTTTTTGTGGTGGGGGATGGATTATCCTAACGTTATCCGATTTAACAAATTGAAATGTTATCGGGTTTTTCGTTTTCAGTATTACCGATAACAATTTATTGCATATATTTACCATCTGTTTTTATAGTTATACATATTTACTATATTGCTACTTTTTAGGTATTGCATTTTAAACATGTATGCTCTTTTGTCAGTATACATAGGCCTAATTACAGAATACTTTGTCTAACGAATACTTGGTCAAAATAATACTTAGTCAAATTGTTATCTACAGTAATAGTTTATCTGGAGATTTGCCAATAACTATGAACCAGTGTACATGTATCTATCAGGTTCTATACTATTCTTTTTGTTATTATCAGAGTAAAATGGTTAATTTACGAGTACTTCAATTTTATGCCATTGTTCAATTTGTATTATATATTAATTCCATTTATGTGAAATCAGATATGGATTGATCCTTTCTGCATGTTCTGGAGTAATAGTAAATCAGCGTTGTGTAAAACTGTCCCAATTTTACTTTCCTCGTACTTTGTAGCATTGTGTAAATATTCTTCAAAGTGTTTTTATATTTATTTATGCATGCGTACTATTACTAGTCATATTTAATACAATATCTAGTCAAGCCTAGAGCAATTTTGTGCCAATATGTTTTCTCATTTCCAATTTTAGTATTCTTTGCTGATTTTACAACATTGTAATCGTTTGAATAATTACTTAGAAGCTTCAGGTCTCTTATATGAAGAGCAAGCTGGATTCAAAAAAAATACAGTACTGTAGATCATATCTTCTCTTTGAAAATGCTTATTTATTTATATATGGCTAAGAACAAAATGTTGTTTTGTTCTTTCATAGGCTATATTAAAGCTTTCGACTCATTTAACAAAATAGCTTTATGGTGGAAGTTATTAAATCATATATGTCTGGAAATCATTTATAATATGTATAATAAAGCTAAATCCTGTGTTTAAACTTTGAAAGTCAGTCTGGAGTATGTTTTGTTTTTCAATTTTTCTTAACGATCTCAGTAAATTCATGTCCGAGAAATTTAAAGGATTAGTAGTTTTGCCAAATACTGTCAATGATATCTTTAATAAGATGATATATTGAAGTCATTTTTGCCTTTATATGCTGACGATACTGTTGTCTTGGCCGAAAGCGCCCTAGATTTGCAGTTAGCGTTTGATGAAATGTCTGTTTACTATAACATATGGGGATTACAAATGAATGCTGCAAAAACCAAAATTGTTTTATTTTGGAAAGTAAGAGAGGGTTAAGAAATGTATTACGTTAAATTTGTTATTAATAGTTTCATTTGTAACGAATACGTCCAATATTACATGTCAGACTCTTTTTACTATATTGTTGGACATTTTCAAACATTGTTGGTTCTCCGTCTTTTTAATCTATTTAATAAAAAAAGCATGATCGGCAGAAATCTTCCATAAAAACATCGTATTATCTTAAGTTTACACTTTATTACATATGTTTTAAATCGAAATGTATATATAAAGAAATATAAAAAGATCGGACAGGGAAAGCAACATTCAAGGAGGACAGTCAACCACAAAACACAGAAACAAACCCGCAAACAGACAAACAAGAAGGCAAAAGTAACAATAAATGCAAACGACATCACAAACACAAAACAAACATATGAAAAAACGTTGAAAATAAAGATATTTTAAAAGATCCTTAGTCATAATCACTTTCATACAATCTTTATTAAATCGTTGAAAATTTTATCAAAACCGGATATGACCCTATCATTTTGCAACGCACTGCATGTTTAGTGGTTGACACATTTACCGTTTGCTACTATGCTTTCCTCTTTGATTGTGCGATGACCGGACAGATTGTGGACACTATGATGACGTCTATCTAAATCCTTATAGGACAGTAGCATTTGATGTTTGTCTTTAATCTTCTCTTGTCGTACCCTCAACGGTTTGTTCTCTTGTTGCTCTGGCTTCTGCCAAGTCATTGAGTACTTACTTTGTGGCGCAGCACAGTTGCGTTGCTTGTGCAGTGTGGCAGCAGTAAAACATCTCTCCGCGCTTGCAATCAGGACTGTTATTCATTCGATCTTTGGAGATCGCTGAGCTCGATATTTATATTTAGTTATCGGTGGTACATTTTCAATTGCTATTGTTTTCTTAATTAATTGTCGATTCTGTGGTTCCATTACTCCGGCCGATAAAAGGCTCAGGGTATTGTTTAACCACTCATAGGATATGGTGTCTGCTTTTTAATTTAGTCTTTTGGCTGCTACTTGTGATATGTAGGCTTCATAACCTCTGCTCCCAACTAAATTCCATTTTGTTTATTTCGCTCTTCGGGCATAATATTTTATTAGATACTCGGACCATACGCCGCTGGACATGGGGGAACAGGCAGTCGCTCAACAATGAGAACACTTTAAATACAGATACGCTCAGCGGTGATGGTCCTAGTTAGGAAGGCCAGGGGAAGGTGAACTTTAGATGTGCTCTACTTAATATTCAGGGCTTAGTGGCACGTAGAAGAAATAAACTGAAAAGACCCGAAATTGTTGCTTTGTTTGAGCAAAACGATATAATTTTATTTACTGGAACATGGTCCAATGATTTAATAGATTTTCATGTTGATAATTTTGATGAATTTGTTCTTCATCGAACTAAGAAAAAACAAAGATGCAAACGTGATTCTGGTGGAATTGTTATTTACATACGTAGTGAATATGCTGCAAGTGATAGTCTATTTTTAAATAGTGAAGACGATATTATATGAGTTAAAATTAGCGGAACTAAACTAAAAATTGAAGGTGATTTATTTGTGGGCTTATGCTATGTTATACCTGAAAGTAGTAGTAGACAATCTATGGTTGAAAATGGAGTTTATGATAGATTGTTAGACTCTATTGTTTCTATACATAACACTACAAATGGTCAATGTCACATTTTACTCGGGGGTGATTTTAATAGCAGAACATCTGATAATGCTGATTACGTAACTCATGATTCCGACTTTAATACAGATGCACTACCGGATGATTATAAAACGGATAGCTTTTTACCGAGATATTCACAAGATATTGGGCATTTAAATAGTAATGGCACAATATTTCTTGATTTATGTAAGCAGACTGGGCTTCGAATATTAAATGGTCGCGTTGGTGATGATGCAGGGATTGGAAAATATACTTTTGTTGGAAGTAGAGGCAGTAGTTTGGTTGATTATGTATTAGTTTCTGAATCTATTTTCTATAAAATCTCCAGCTTCGTTGTTGAAGATCTGAATATTTTAACAGATCTTTGTATTATTAAATTTGTTTTAGAAAGTGAAGTTGATTCTTATATTGATGAAAATATTGAAAATAAAGATACAAGTTCTGAAACGGATTGTAATTTTTTAGATAGCAAATATGTATGGAATAGGAATCTATAGATGATTTTGTTACATCCCTGAATTCAGACCATGTTGTATCCCAGTTGAATGCATTAAAGGTGAATATAAATAACAGCGTCAATGAAAACGATATTAATACTGTAGTTAACGAATTTGTAAATGTTATTGAAAGCGTTGCTGATCCTTTATTTAAGAAGACACTATCTCGCAATGATACAAACCAAACATTTAATAATAGAATAGCTAACTCATGGTTTAATGGTGATTGCGATGAGAAAAGGAGATGTTTTATGAGTAGTCTAAATAAATACAAGTAATGCAGAGATGATGTTAACAGGTTAAATTTAGTAAGGTCAAGATCTGAGTATAAAAATATAACTAGAAAATGTAGAATCACTTACGATTCTGAAGTAACAAACAGATTAGAGAAAAGTCGTTTTAAAAATGCAAAGTTGTACTGGAAGATGTTGAAAGAATTGACCGGCATTAAAACGCCTAATGGTAGTATATCTGTATTTGAACAATATTTTAAATGTATCAATAATCCAAGCGATCCATATTTTACGCCAGATGATGATATAATAGACTTTAATGAAAAGTATGTTAATAACGAATTCCAAATTATTTTTGAAGAGCTGAATATTGAAATGAGTCATACAGATGTAGTGAAAGCAATTTCCCAACTTAAAAATGGTCGTAGCTCTGGACCGGATGGATTATTAAATGAATTCTTTGTACACGGTAAACACACATTTATTCCTATACTTTTACCATTGTTTAACAAAGTTTTTGAAACCGGATATTTTCCGGAAATATGGTCAGACGGTTACATAATACCATTACACAAAAAAGGTAGTCTTACGAATCCTTAAAATTATAGAGGTATTACTTTGTTAAGCACTTTAGGGAAATTATTTACTCGTGTGCTGAACAATCGATTAAATGATTGGTCGGAAAGTTACAATGTTTATATTGAAGCACAGGCCGGTTTTAGGAAAAATATGAGCACTGTAGATAATGTTATTGTTGTGCATGGGATTATTACTCATATGATAAATGCAGGCACAAAGGCTTTTGACTATGTAGTAAGAGACAATTTCTGGATGAAATTAATCAAACTAGGTATTAGGGGTATAATTTTAGATATTATCAAGTCTATGTATAAATGTATAAAATCACGAGTGAAGCTTTCAAATAAGCTCAGTTAAAACTTTACATGTGTTTTAGGAGTACGTCAAGGTGAATGTTTGTCCCCATTACTTTTTTCAATGTTTATAAATGACATAGAAGAAGAATTTATCTTGAAAGGTTTTGACTGCATTGACGTAGATATGATCAATGATCAAAAATTTTATTGTGCTATATGCTGATGATATTGTGATTTTTTCAGAAACTGCACAGGGTTTACAGAAAGGATTTGACATTCTTCTTGATTACTGTAAGCGCTGGAAATTAAAAGTAAATGTATTAAAAACAAAGGTTATGGTTTTTAGGAAGGCTGGTCCATTAGCTGGAGATGTTCGATTGACCTATGATGATAATTTAATAGAAATTGTTAAATCTTTTTCATATCTGGGAATTATGTTTTACTCAAGGTGGATCTTTTCATGAAACACAATGTACATTAGCTGGTCAGGCTCAAAAAGCAATATTTAAACTAAATAGATATCTATACAAATTTACAGATATCACTGTACAGCACAAACTTGATTTGTTCGAAAAACTTATTGTTCTTATTCTAAATTATGGCTCTGAGGTTTGGGGATTTGTAACAGCATTAAATATAGAACGAGTGCATACACAATTTTGCAAACGAGTATTACCGGTAAAACGATCAACACAAAACGATTTTATTTATGGCGAATTAGGAAGAACGAGTCTTGTAACGCAGAGATATATTAAAATAATTACGTATTGGCTGAAAATATTGAATGTTAATGAAAATAAGTATATACGCCATGTTTACAATATGCTGATAGTGGATGCTGAGATATATCCAAATAAAAAGAATTGGGTAAACTTGTTAGAATCACTTGGTTTTTATCATGCATGGTTATTTCAAGGGGTTGGCAATAAGGAATTGTTTTTATACTGTATAAAACAAAGAAAAAATGATAATTTCATTCAAAATTGGCATTCAAGGTTAGAGAATTCTAGTAGGGCACATATTTATAAACTGATTGTTGATTATAATTTTGATCTTAAGCCGTATCTAAAACTCGTAAACATACCAAAGTTTAGACAGGCAATGTTAAAGTTACGTGTGTCCTCTCATACCCTTGAAATAGAAGCTGGCAGATGGCAAAAACCAGTCAGTAAACCAATACATGTAAGAATATGCGTCGTCTGCAATACTCTTGAAGACGAATATCACTTTGTTATTGAATGTAGCATGTTTAATGAAATAAGAAACCATTACATAAGTAACTATTTTTGGAAAAGACCTAACATGATCAAATGTTTAGAACTTTTCAAATGCGAAAACAAAAAGACACTGCAAAACCTTAGCGTTTTTATATATAAAGCCTTTGAAATTAGAAAATCAATGGTATATAAATAATACATTTAAAATAGCCGTTTTTGTTGTGTTTTTTTTATGTTATTCTAAAGTTGCATGTTTACGCTATAAGTGTATATTTGTTTATTACAAACTATGTATATACATTTGTGTACTAGTTAGAAGCTTTCCATTTATCACGTTAGTTAAATCTAATAATATATATAAATTAATATAAATATGTACATGAACATATTAGCGATTCAATGTGATGGTTCAGTCACCTTCTCTGCATATTTTGCGGTCAAAGCAAAATATCAACAACATTAACTGCTAAAGTATTAATTGTTACCTTTTACATATGAATACTTTTCAGTTAATTATGTTAATTGTTGGTATAATGTTGTATATATATTTCACTATCGCTGTCAAGTTTATATGTATTTGTTGTATCCTCACGGGTCTTATGACCCATTGGAATTATCTGAATAAACTATATATATGACATATACACCTGGGTAGAGTTTTGATAAATGGTTTTGTAGTGTAATTTTGCCGTCATTTGGCGGGTTAGTTTCTTTAAGAATTACTAAAACCACACTTGCAAATCGAGTTATACATGTATACAGCAGAAGGATTTGTATTTATATAGAGCAGGTCTACATAACATGTGTATACATGAATTCGTTTTATTAATAATATTATATACCAACGTGTCTTGTTGTCTATGCTGTATAACAAACACAGATTTGACAAATAACAAAATACCATGACTTTGAATTTCTTAATTTCTGGCTTGCCTTTATGAAAAAATGCTCTGTTGTTACTATTACGCTGTCTTTTTGTAATTTAAGGAATGAAATGCGCTCTTTTGGTTTTCATTGGGGTATGAAAAATATTTGGGTGGTTTAAAGTGTGTGGAGTCCGGTGGTTTTCATTGGGGTATGAAAAATATTTGGATGAAAACCAAAAGAGCGCATTTCATTCCTTATATTTACATAAATGTTTACCTTTAAAATGGCATTGATTTTTTCTCTGTATAAATCAGATTTACTATTTATTTCGAAAAAATAGTTTATTATACGGGGATTTTTATGGAGTAAAATGTAACAGCCGTTACGATCGGCAACATTTTAGACACAACCCTCTATTAAGTTAAGCTCCGCCCATCATCCAATGAAAACCGTTAAAGGGCATATCATGAGGTATTCCGAAGGTAATGGTATTCATTGGAAAATTAAATGCAGCGTGTCAAATAAGATTCATCGTAGCGAGTGCAATAGCGATGTAAATATTGTCTTATGTGTAGTTTTGTTCTAAAGCCTTAATTACGATTACAACTTATGCAGTTTAGATGTGTTAAATTAGCCATTACTATATGATTACTAGAATTAAAATTAATCCCAAAAGACCAGTAAGTAATAACACTACTGATTTGTAGTCGGGACGACTTGCTACAGCCGCCACACAGCACTAGGCAAACGCTGGTATGAATGTCAAACGCTGGTATGAATGTCAATAAATACTGAAAAAGGTGATCCCCTGGAAGCAACAAACTGAGAAAAGCAGATTAAATTGTATTGAGCCTATTCATGACTCCACATTGAGAGGTAATATAAGATGCAACGCCTATCAGGTCCGCTAGCACCGGCTTAAGCGATATCCTTCTTTAAAGGGACACACGGCAATCTTGAATTGCTTGAAATGGGTGTCTCTTTATATATCCAGGATCATGTTTACTTTTAACCTGGTTACATTTAAATATTAAATAAAATTTTAAGTATTCACTTTTTCGTCTTATTCTACTATAATAGTTTTAATACATTATTTGTGAATAGTATTAAAATGAAATAATATGCAAATACAATTTGCTTATTACTATTATTATAATAAAGATTAATATTGATTGAACAAATGTCAGTTATCCAGAAAAATTAGCAGGATGCCATGAGTTTTAAAAAAAGCAAGATTGCTGTGTGTCTCTTTAAAGCCACACATATTGGGACTGATGCGTTGTATGGACCTGTAAGTAATAACACTACCAATTTATAGTCATTGTGATTTTTTATACAAGCCACACAGCTCTAAACAAACGCTATAATTGTGAATGTCAAAAATTTCTGAAAAGTTCATATTATGTCCGTATTACCATTGCTTATCAAGTAATCTTGACTAGAGCAAAAATATACACCTATTGCCCTAAAGGTTATCAACGTCGTTTATTAGTGCATATCTTATCTTATACAACATTATTAAAGTCGACAATAAACAGTAGAATTGGATTGAGTTATTCCAATTATATCTTACATAGTCTGGATTTGATCAAACAAAAGGTGATTTGTTTTTCTAATGTTGCATTTCGTCGCCGTACTCTGACAGTCTGTATCAGCGGTATTTATTGTAACAGGTTGTAGTTTTGATTTATGTTATGATATTTAATGTAGTATTCGGTGTCCAAATCATAGCATGTGCTATTTTGTTAAAAAAACAGTCTATAAGAATTGTTCATGGGTATCCGGTGAAGATAGGGAATTCCAACCAGAGGTATAAGTGTTTTTTATCGGAACCGAGGCTCTGCCGATGTTCTGATTAAAACACTTATACCGAGGGTTGGAATTCCCTATCTGAACCGAATACCCATGATAGATTCTTTTTCTTGCATATCAGAAACGTGTTGTGCGTTGACGCCTCCAGCTACTAACGTTTTGCATGTTTTCCTGCATACCGGATGTTGGTGCGCGCTTGACCTTTATATTTACCAATAACGATAAGACTTTCCATTCCCCACGTAAAACGTGGATAGCCTTATCAGGTATGCAAGAGAAATGTTTCAACAGCATTGCTGTACCATATTGTATGCTTCCCGAAAATGTAGGGGGAGCATATAGTCGCCGCTTTGTCCGTCCGTCCGTCCGTCCGTCTGTCACACTTTTGTCCGGAGCATAACTCAAAAAGTATTGAAACTTGAAACAGAGGACAATAAGAGAAAGTGCAGGGTGCAGAACCGTAACATTCAAATTAGAGTTTTTGCCCTTTGTAATTTTATTCTTCGAAATTGTGTCCCGAGCATAACTTCAAAACTCCTGATGGAACTACAATAAAACTTATACAATGGTAGAGAGCAATGGGGGCACTCCTCAGTTTCGCATGAATGTCCATGGTGTAAATCAGAAAGAAATCAACTAAGCATCTTTTAGGTCCATGGATGGTCTTTATAATAATTATGAAGCACATGTTTGATGTTTTTTTCAGTTTTGATTACTTCTAAGTTTATTTTGGTGTATTGGAATATGCATTCTTTGGGTTTTTTGGAGGCTATAAATAGAAAAATGTGAACCAATCAAAAACTTCCTAAAAGTAGTTAAAATGGCTGATTTTCACTGACGAGGAGATCAGCATGGAATAACTTTTTAAAATGCCTGACTAGGTATGTAAAATTTAGCATTTCCTGATATGCAAGAGCATTATGAGTGCAGACATGACCCTGATATGTGTAGGATTTTTTTTTATTTCATTTAATGACATTTGAAATATTGCTAAAATTGCATTTTTAGCATGTTTTAAGGGGTGGGATTATCTTAAAGAAATGGGACTAAAGTTGTACAGAAAATGCTTTTTGATACTTATATTTGGTATGGAAACATGGGTAATTTTATTGTCTTCTAAGAAATGTATGACACAATGATGATGTGATTTATTTTTGCTCAAAGCTTCAGGCTAAGAGCTTGTCATGGGTTTGATGATTGAGAAATGTACATTAAACTGTGGAGTGCCCCCAATGAGAGAAAGTGCAGATAGCAAGAACCGTAACTCTGGCATCATTCAAATTAGAGTTATTGCCCTTTGTAATTCTATATTTAGACATTTTGTCTGGAGCATCACTTCCAAACTATTGATTGGACTCCAACGAAACTTCGCACAATGACAAAAGTACTGACAGAAAGTGCGGATTGCAATAATCTTAACTCTGTCGTCATTTAAATTAGAGTAATTGCCCTTTGTAATTTTATACTTGTAATTCTTGTCTGAAGCATAACTTCAAAATTACAAATGGGATTGCAAATTGAAAACTGCTGGATGATACAAGGCCCTATGATAAGGTGAGGATACATTTCGGGGGAAAGTCATCGTTTCTACCGATTTTCTTATTGTATATTGTATGCCGTAAGATGTTTACTTGTGTCCATGTGCAGAACGCTGTCATCACATATTGTCAAACCCGTGTATGTGTATGTGGTGTCGCATACGTTGTTTCTCTTTCTCCTTGTAAATGTTTGTTTTTTGAAACCTGTTTTAGGTTAACTTTGTTTTTTGAATGATACATTCCTGGAATTTGTAATCACCCGGGCCGTCAGGCGAGGGGGGATGAACTTGCCAAGCATGGAATGTGAGCCCATGTCCCCTGTCAAGAATCCAAATAACGAACTTACCATATGTGCTTCAAAGTTGTTACTATATTATATTAAAAAGCAAACAACTTTAAAGACAGTTTCCTTTTTATTCAGCCAATTTCCCAGTAACGTGCCTCTATTTCCTTCATTATAAACACGTGACGTCGCTAAGTGTTTACGATCATTACGTCAAAGCTCTAAACGTCGTCAAATTTGGCGGATTTTTTAAGCAAAAAATATTTTTTGGTTTTTTTTTTATTTTTACAATTGTGAACAACAATACTTACTATTATATCAGACTTTTACTAACAATTAAACTCCGCCATTTTGCTTTTGTGCATTGAAGGTATGAGGCACCCACAGGAAACTCATCAAATGTTCACGTCGCGAGCCGTAAACATGGGCTAAGTCTACGGCGCATTGACCAATGAAATCCCGAGAATTTTCTTTGCAGTATGACAATGTACTATTTTGGCTCGCTGTGATCACCAGTGCCACAGTTGACAATTAATATATACACCTCTGTCAAGTCATAAGACATAATGGTGCTAAATAGGTAAATAAAAGCAGTCTAATGTGTTTTCCTGTTTTAGTTTGCCAATATCAGCGTGTCACAGCTATGGAAGGCTATCAATGTCTTTGTTTTAATTGTTATGTGTGTTTATCTTTACGGGTAAACATAGACTACTTGAATCGCCGTTTATATTGCCGTGCTAGGAGGTGTAAACACTGACACAAAAATAAATTGTGTTATAGTCAGTATTTTGCCTACATTTCAGGAAATATGGGTTTATTGGTGATCCTTGTTGTTACTGCCGTGCTGAACAGTGTAAACGCTGATTACGATTGCCTTTGTTCCTATCAAGTTGAGACGGAGATATTTGACAAACCCGATTCTACGTCTGCAGCGGTCGGGTACATGTACGAGTTTGACTGCAAGCCTACATATACATTAAAATGGGTCGATGCCAAGTTTCAGGCCGTTGGAATTGAACACAAGGTTAGAGCTTTAACAAAATCAGGCAGAAACAGCAACGATAAAAAGTACTGTCCTTGACTTAGGCGCAAGCTTCGTACGTAGAAAGTTAACATACTTCATTTGCACATAATTTAAACTAAACAATGTATCGAAATGTAGAACAATTAATATTAATATATAATATTGTAATAAGAAAACGACACATTTGAATACTTTAATACTTTTAAGTCCACCTGAGATATTGCATTTCTTATATTGCAGTTAGGATATGTTGAAAAGACGTCACAAACACAAATACAGACATGCCAGGGTAACATTCCAGATGAAGACAAAGGTAACGTTTATATTTCGTTGACAAATCATGCACATCTGAGATGCAACTTTTAACGGGCTTATGACTGTTTGCAAAGTATTTCAAGACAATGACAACAAACTACCGAACTTCATCTTACACGTTTATTTCCGTCAAATGATAATACCAATGTTCTTATACTATATGGTTATGAAGTGCCAACGTAAATAAGATGTATTCCCAAATATTGTTATTGTGGCTATCTACATGTATACAATGTTGGCTTATCGAGAGATACCGTGAGTTTAATGCGTAGCGGCTGTAAGCGGCCCTATGAAAAACGAGCTGTGGTGTTTCATTTTAATTAATGTGTTAATGATCATGATGATAATAAATTTTACCGATAGAAAGTGTAAAAGATATCCTATTTTGATAATTTTCTTCACTGTTTTTCGATTATATAACATCGATTTATCTTGATTGGAAACATAACTCGCTTTCTTCATTAGGCAACGGTCATTATTTCTTTCTTATTTAACCAATGTTCAGTAATCCGTATCAACCTTTATGATACAAATATAAATATCTCATAACAGTTTTGTTTCACGCTTCTCTTTGGCCTTTCATATTGCCATAAATATTACATTTAGTGAGTTATATTAAAACATGTTTAATATGATCATGAACGTTTAGAACCATTATAAATACATCATCTCGAAAGATAGTTCTAATAGCTTCCATTTAGAAATATAACTCGATAAACTTAATCTTTGTTGAAATAGGAAAGGCTAAAGGTTGCGTGAAACAACATTGTGTGATAGGTGCGCCTGCAAAAATTAATGGTATGTTTCAACTGGTGCTACTGTAGCCTACTGTCGGGCTCTATACTATGTGGCGACGGAAACGTTAATTACTACATCATTCAAGATTTTGCAGAGAATATAAAATACATGACAATATTGGTGCACCGATAATACAAATGGGTGGATCAGTATTTACTAATGACCGACAAAGTATACCATTGCACTGGTACCTTTTTTAAATGAATAATACAACATAAAAAAACATGGTGCATCTGTAATGACGGTAATACAAACAATTATATTCTTTAACACCATTATGTACTGTGTGAACCGGTGGTTTTGTTATTGTATCATTTTGGCATTGTTTTTACACTATACATATTGAGTTGACCCGCCAGTACAGACAACAGTCCTTACTTTTCAAGTTGATGGTATCTTTAGTAAAAGTGTTTCATTTGGCACCCTGATAATAATTGTAGATTTCCGAACACTGTAGGTCTGGATGTTATAGACATTCTGGCAATCTAACGTTATAAAGTAGGTCAAACGTCAACCCAGTTAAAAAAAAAGGAATACATTATTGTTTGTATATCTGTCTATTCAGCTGTTCGATGTTCATCTGTCGTCTGTCTGTCAGCTGTTCATGCTTGTATTATCCAATACGCATGATCATAATTCATCAAGAGAAGCTAATTGGTATCTTCTCGTACAGGCATTCAAATATATGCTTCCGCTTTTCTGACGATATACGACAATATAAACTACGCAAGATGGGGCCTTGTTTATTTGAAGGACATAAAACGAAGGGATTGGAAGTGACAGCTC
>JAWPHD010017137.1:0-46145 GCA_037043455.1 Cyrtodaria siliqua | reverse complement strand
CTCTAGAGGCCGTATTTCTGACCCAATCTTGATGAAACTTTGTCTTAATTATATCTTGGTCAAGTTCAAAAATGGGTCACATGGTATTAAAAACTAGGTCACTAGGTCAAACTTTGGAAAAACCGTGTGTACACTCTAGAGGCCACATTTTTGACCCGATCTTGATGCAATTTTGTCAGAATATTTGTCTCAATTATAGCTTGCTAAAGTTCGAAAATGGGTCACACAGGGTCAAAAACTAGGTCACTAGGTCAAATACTTGAAAAACCTTGTGTACACTCTAGAGGCCATATTTCTGACCCGATCTTGATAAAACTTTGTCGAAATGTTGTCTTAATTATATCTTGGTCAAGTTTGAAAATGGGTCACATGGGGTTGAAAACTAGTTCACTAGGTCAAATACTTGAAAATCCTTGTGTACACTCTAGAGGCCGTATTTCTGACCCAATCTTGATGAAACTTTGTCTTAATTATATCTTGGTCAAGTTCAAAAATGGGTCACATGGTATTAAAAACTAGGTCACTAGGTCAAACTTTGGAAAAACCGTGTGTACACTCTAGAGGCCACATTTTTGACCCGATCTTGATGCAATTTTGTCAGAATATTTGTCTCAATTATAGCTTGCTAAAGTTCGAAAATGGGTCACACAGGGTCAAAAACTAGGTCACTAGGTCAAATACTTGAAAAACCTTGTGTACACTCTAGAGGCCATATTTCTGACCCGATCTTGATAAAACTCTGTCGAAATGTTGTCTTAATTAAATTTTGGTCAAGTTCGAAAATGGGTCCCATGGGGTCAAAAACTAGGTCACTAGGTCAAATACTTGAAAAACCTTGTGTACACTCTAGAGGCCATATTTTTTCATTCGATCTTTACCAAACTTTACCAGATTGTTAATGTCAATAACAGCTCGGTAAAGTTTTGTTTTTTTTAAAAAAAATCATTATCTCTACTGGCCAAGTTCGAAAACCAGCCAGATCGGACCAGTAACGGCGGAGTTATGGCTCTTGATTTAGTTAAAAATGCTATATTCTGCCTCTTTAAGACGATAGTCACTCGCTTCATTGATGTTATAAGAGCCATATTAGCCAGTAGAGCGTCCACAGGCCCTCTTGGGCCTCTTGTTTAGTAATACATTTGTCTTAGCTAGACTAGAACAAAGGTTTTGAATAGCATTTCATTTTATATCTGAATTGACAATGTTAAGGTGTTTCCATAACAACATGATTTCTTGTAAATGAAAAAAGGCTGTGTAAAAAGCTCAGTATTGTAAATTACTGTTAACAACACATCAATGTTCAATGTGTCATTTCTAGACTTGAGTAAAGTTGTTTTAACCCTTTTGCTGTCACAGTCAAAAACGTCGATTTTTACAACCAGTGTAATCCCAGATGACCCTTCATATAGTGTGCAGGCTGATTTTGGTTTGCATTGTTTGCCACTTAGTAAGAATTGTTTCCGTAACATGTTACATATAACATAGTACCGGAAGGTTTGAATTCAAATTTTAGCATATAACATTTGAAATTTGACAGAGGAAAGGTTAATAAGTTTATTTTGCATCAATTGATAATGTTAAAATGATTCTATAACAGCAGCTATTCATTTTAAGTACAGCCATATTTGATGTTGTTAGATTAGAACAGTGTTTGAATTACATTTATATTTCCGATGTTAAATAGGTGTCAGTATTTTTAAGTTTTCAGTCAAAAATTAAGTTAAGTGATTCTAGGCTAGAAAAAATATTTAAAATTACATATTGCCTCATGTGACAATGTTAGAATATTATCAATGGTTATGAAATTCAGATTGTTCAGAGTTTAAAATAAAATTTAAATTTAAATTTTGACTAAACTTGGAATTTTCTCTTGCACACTTCTATTGTAATGTCCTTAAAAAAGGTAATGTCCATGACTGTGGTCAAAATGAAAATCAGTCTGATCTGTTGAGCTTTAGCTAACATGTCATTGTAACTAAATATAAAATGGTTCATAATTAGTCGAGATAATTAAAATTAAGATCAAAATTGATATCAAATGAATGGACAATATGCCCATATACATGTAATATTATTATTTATTTTTTTTACAACAGCACTACCCAAACATATTACTTTTTTTTTTTACAACAGCACTACCCAAACATATTACTGTTTTGACTTAAAGGGAATGTAGCGACACAGCCAAACAAGTTCTATTATTGAGAGTTCTGAAAAAAATGGAAAAAGGTGAAAGAATTATCAAAATCGGATGATAAATAAAAAAAGATATGACCATTTTAAGATTGTTCTAAAACGAATATGGGAGCCGCCATTTTTAGAACTATGACGTCATGATATGGACTAATGATAAATATCATTTAAAACGAAGAAAATCACTGCAAATGAATGCATTTTTTTATTGGTCATATAAAGCATTATTGTCATGAAGTATTACATATTTTTCATACTGTTGCTCATTTTTTCCCTATAAATCAGTAAATTTTCATGTTTATAAATATTCCATATATGGTAATTTAGAACTGTGATGTCATATCTCTCAAAATGGCCACTTCCATATCCGTTTCAACTGAAACTTCAAATGATCATATCTTCTTTGTTTATTATCCGATTTTGATAATTCTTTCACCCTTATTCAAGTTTTCCAGAACTCTCAATAATAAAGATCGTTCGGCTGTGTCGCTACATTCCCTTTAAACAAGAACCAGAAAAGCTAACACATAATACGAGCAATTGATTATTGTAGTTTCTGCTACAAAGAAAATGCTGAAAGAACGATAAGGCGGTTACCCTATTAGCAACTCTTTTGTGTTTGTGGTGTCGCATACTTTGGGCTGACACTAAAAATTGTTGGTTTGCCTACCTACCCAGGAAAAATCCCTACTCAAAACTTTTCATAGCAACTCTTAAACATATATTTTTTTATTTTACTACCTATAATATATTTTTAGCTCAACTGATCAGAGATCAGCGGAGCTTATGCCGTGGTGCGGCGTCCGTCATCCGTCTGTCCGTCTGTCTGTCTGTCCGTTAACTTTTATTTGTAGCGACTATTCCTCTGAAACTACTGAATGGATATTCATGAAACTTTACAGAAATGTTGCCCATGAAGTCTAGTTGATCCTAGCAAAAATTCATGTTGATGTGAAATCCAAGATGGCCGCCAAAGCTAAAAATAGAATGTTAAAATACAAGTTTGTAGCGACTACTTCTTGAAAACTATAAGTGATATTGATATGGGACTTTTTCTATAATGATAAGCATGACATGATGTTGGTCCTTGTCAAAAATCGTTTTGATTCGACGTTAAACATGGCTGCCAGCGGCCATCTTTGTTTACATAGAGTTATATAGTAAAAACTTGTAGCGACTACTCCTCTGAAACTACTTTGCGGATTTTCATGAAACTTTACAGGAATGTTGCTGTTGATGTCTTATTGATCCTAGCAAAATTTCAGGTCGGCCAGAAATTCAAGATAGCCGCCACAGCTAAAAATAGATTTTTAAAAAATAAGTTTGTTGCGACTACTTCTTGAAAACTATAAGTGATATTGATATGGGACTTTTTCTAAAATGATCAGCATGACATGATGTTGATCCTAGTCAAACATTATTTTGATTCGCCGTTAAACATGGCTGCCAATGGCCATCTTTGTTTACATAGAGTTATATAGTAAAAACTTGTAGCGACTACTCCTCTGAAACTACTTGATGGATGTTCATGAAACTTCACAGGAATGTTGCTCTTGATGTCTAATGGATCCTAGCAAAATTTCAGGCCGGCCGGAATTTCAAGATGGCCGCCACGGCTAAAAATAGATTTAAAATAAATAAATTTTTAGCGACTACTTCTTGAAAACTGTAAGAGATATTGATATGGGACTTTTTCTAAAATGATCAGCATGACATGATGGTTATATGAGTCGAACATTATTTTGATTCGACGTTAAACATGGCTGCCAGTGGCCATCTTTGTTTACATACAGTTATATAATGAAAACTTGTAGCGACTACTCCTCTGAAACTACTTGACGGATTTTTAAGAAACTTCACAGGAATGTTGCTCTTGATGTCTCATTGATCCTAGCAAAATTTCAGGTCGGCCGGAAATTCAAGATGGCCACCGCGGCTAAAAATAGATTTTCAAAAAACAAGTTTGTAGCGACTACTTCTTTAAAACTATAAGTGATATTGATATGGGACTTTTTCTAAAATGATCAGAATGACATGATGTTGATCATTGTCAAAAATTATTTTGATTTGACATTAAACATGGCCGCCAGTGGCCATCTTTGTTTACATAGAGTTATATAATGAAAACTTGTAGCAACTACTCCTATGAAACTACTTGATGGATTTTCATGAAACTTCACAGGAATGTTGACCTAGCTATCAAACATCTATCAGTAGAGCTTCAAGGTCATTGACCTCTTGTTATTTCATTCCATCAGAGCTTATGGGATGGCGAGTTGTCCGTCGTCCGCCCGTCTGTTGTCCGTCGTTAACTTTTGTCTCGTTAAGACGATAGTGCCTTCTCGTCTGATCTTTACCAAACTTTACCAGATTGTTAATATCAATGAAAGCTCGGACAAGTTCGAAAACCAGCCAGATCGGACCAGTAACAGCAGAGTAACGGCCCTTGATTTAGTTAAAAATGCTAAATTGCTATATTTTGCCTCGTTAACACGATAGGGCTTTCATTTTTCATCCTATCTTTACCAAACTTTAACAATATCAATGAAAGCTTGTACAAGTTCGAAAATCAGCCAGATCAGACCAGTAACAGCGGAGTTATGGCCCTAGATTTTGTTAAAAATGCTATAATTTGCCTCGTTAGTACGATAGGGCCTTCATTTTGCATCTGATCTTTACCAAACTTTACCAGATTTTATGACTTTCTTTTTTTATATATATATATATATTTTATTTATTTTTATGTAAAATTGTTTTGGTTTTTAGCTCTACTGGCCAAGGGCCAGCAGAGCTTATGGGATGGTGT
Source organism: Cyrtodaria siliqua (assembly GCA_037043455.1). Classification (NCBI taxonomy): domain Eukaryota; kingdom Metazoa; phylum Mollusca; class Bivalvia; order Adapedonta; family Hiatellidae; genus Cyrtodaria; species Cyrtodaria siliqua. The sequence continues at coordinate 41,146 of JAWPHD010017137.1, read as the reverse complement.
GTTGTCCGTCTTCCGTCGTCCGTTAACTTTTCTTCAAACAACTTCTCCTCAGAAACCGCTTGGCTAATTTTGACCAAACTTCACATGGATGATCCCTAGATGAATGCTTTTTAGATTTGTTAAAATTAGGTCAGCGCTACATCCAAGATGGCTGCCATTACCATATATGGTTGAAACCTTAACAAATCTTCTTCTCCAGAACCGCTGGACAGATTTCAACAGTTTTTCTTTTAAAATGATCGCCAACGCCTAGACTATCAAGTTTGTTCAAATAAAGTTCCCGGGGTCAAATATGGCCGTGCCCCGGGGTTCCAAAGTTTGTATATTGAGGTTTTGCATGTTTTTCATATAGACATATAGGAAAAAACTTTAAAAAATCTTCTTCTCTGAAACCACATGGCACAGAGCTCTCATGTATTACATGTAGCATCAGCTTATGGTCCTCTACTAAGTTTGTTCAAATGGTGACCCTGGGGTGAAATTTGTCCCCACACCGGGGGTCACAGTTTTACATAGACTTATATAGGATTTTTTTTTAAAAAATCTTCTTCTCGGAAACTACAACAGCCAAAGGTTTGATATTTTGCATTTACTATAAACTTATGGTCACATGCCCCAAGGGTCACATGTTTTACATAGACATGTATAGGGAAAAACTTAAAAAATCTTCTTCTCTGAAACTGCAAGAGCCAGAGGTTTAATATTTTGCATTTGCTATAAGCTTGTGGTCCTCTACCAAGTTTGTTCAAATGGTGACCCAGGGGTCGCATTTGTCCCCACCCCGGGGCTCACAGTTTTACATAGGCTTGTATAGGGAAAAACTGAAAAAAATCTTCTTCTCTGGAACCACATGGCACAGAGCTCTCATGTATTACATGTAGCATCAGATTATGGTCCTCTACTAAGTTTGTTCAAATGGTGACCCTGGGGTCAAATTTGTCCCCGCCCTGAGGGTCACAGTTTTACATAGACTTATATAGGATTTTTTTTTTAAAAATCTTCTTCTCGGAAACTACAAGAGCCAGAGGTTTAATATTTTGCATTTGCTATAATCTTATGGTCCTTTACCAAGTTTGTTCAAATTGTGACCCTCGGGTCACATTTGACCCCGCCCCAAGGGTAACATATTTTACATAAATGCTTGTAAATGGGAAAAACTGAAAAAAATCTTCTTCTCTGGAACTGCAAGAGCCAGAGGTTTCATATTTTGCATTTGCTATAAGCTTATGGTCCTTTACCAAGTTTGTTCAAATTGTGACCCTCGGGTCACATTTGACCCCGCCCCAAGGGTCACATGTTTTACATAGACATGTATAGGGAAAAATTTAAAAAATCTTCTTCTCTGAAACTGCAAGAGCCAGAGGTTCAGTATTTTGCATTTGCTATAAGCTTATGGTTTTCTACCAAGTTTGTTCAAATGGTGGGTGACCTATTGGTCACATTTAGCCCCACCCTTGGGGTCACAGTCTTACTTAGGCTTGCTTTTTTTATTTATTTTTTTTATTTCAATTTCATTTTTTGTTCAATTTTTTTTCAATTTTTTATTTTTCAATTTTTTCATTATCTTTTTAATTACTTGACATTTACTTTAAAATTTCTTGTCGGTGCTACTCATCCTAAATGCCTTGTTGAATTTCGACGAAATTTGGCAGGAAGCATCGGTAAGATGTCTCGTTGTGCATATCACGCTTTTGTTCCAGTTCGCTGATTTTTGACGGAGTTATGTCCCTTTGACATTTTTATTTTTAATTTCTTGTCGGCGCTACTTCTCGTAAACGGCTTGTTTGATTTCTATGAAATTTGGCAGGAAGCCTCAGTATGATGTCTAGTTGGTAAGCGTGGTATATCAATGAAATCTTGGACATTTCGAAAATCAGCTAGATCTTGTTAGTAATAACAGTTATGGCCCTTGATTTGTTGAAAAATGCTATATTGTATTTTCCTTTGTTAAATCTAAATGTAGGAGAAGAGAGCTATATCTAGCTGTATCTATCTAAATATATAAGAGCTGTTTTAGCCAGTAGAGCGTCCACAGGCCCTCTTGGGCCTCTTGTTTTACATATTTCTATGTTGTTTTGGTCAATTCTTACATAGCTTGACCTCTTGTTAAATACCCTGTACAGTGTGCCAGTTTTTCACCACTCTGTATATAATTGAAAACATTGTACTGTGTGCCAGTTCTTCACCACTCTGTATATAATTAAATACATTGTAGCGTGCCAGTCCTTCTTCACCACTCTATATATAATTAAAACCATTGTACATTGTGGTGCCAGTCCTTCTCAACCACTCTTTACCAACTTAAATACATTGTACAATGTGCCAGTCCTTCTTCACCACTATAATTATTAAATGCACTGTACAGTGTACCAGTCCTTCTTGCAGGTGAGGTGAGGTGTCAGGATGGTGGTGCGAGGTGTGCTGTGAATCGTAGAGTGAGGTGTGATGAGGATGGCAGTGTGATGTAATGGGAATGGCAGAATGGCAGTGTGATGTAATGGGAATGGCAGAGTGTGATGGGATGGGAATGGCAAAGTGTGATGGGATTGGAATGGCAGAGTGTGATGGGATGGGAATGGCAGTGTGATGGGATCGGTGTGGCAAAGTGTGATGGGATGGGATGGGAATGGCAGTGTGATGGGATGGGAATGACAGAGTGTGATGTGGTCAGAGTGTGATGTGATGGGTGTGGCAGAGTTTGATGTGATGGGAATGGCAGGGTGATGTGATGGGAATGACAGAGTGTGATGTGATGGGAATGGCAGAGTGTGATCGGATGGGAATGGCAGAGTGTGATGGGATGGGAATGGCAGAGTGTGATGGGATGGGAATGGCAGAGTGTGATGGGATGGGTGTGGCAGAGTGTGATGGGATGGGAATGGCAGTGAGTGATGGGATGGGAGTGGCAGAGTGTGATGGGATGGGTGTGGCAGAGTGTGATGTGATGTGAATGGCAGGGTGATGTGATGGGAATGGCAGAGTGTGATGGGATGGGTGTGGCAGAGTGTGATGGGATGGGAATGGCAGTGAGTGATGGGATGGGAGTAGCAGAGTGTGATGGGATGGGTGTGGCAGAGTGTGGTGTGATGGGAATGACAGAGTGTGGTGAGAAGGGAATGGCAGAGTGTGATGTGTTGGGAATGACATAGGGTGATGTGATGGAAATGGTAGAGTGTGATGTGATGGGGATGACATAGTGTGATGTGATGGGAATGGCAGTGTGTGATGGGATGAGGATAGCATAGTGTGATGTGATATCAATGGCAGAGTGTTGTGTGAGGGAAATGGCAGAGTGTGATGGGATTTGAATGACAGTGTGTGATGTGATGGGAATGGCAGACTGTGATGTGATTGGGATGGCAGAGTGTGATGTGATGGAAATTTCAGAGTGTGATGTGATGGGAACGGTAGAGTGTGATGTGATTGGAATGGCAGAGTGTGATGTGATGGTGATGGCAGAATTTGATGTGATGGGAATGATAGAGTGTGATGTGACGGGAAACGAAGAGTGTGATATGATGGAATGGCAGAGTGCAATGTGATGGGAATGGCAGTGTGTGATGGGATTGGAATGGCAGAATGTGATGTGATGGGAATGACAGAGTGTGGTGTGTGGGGATAGGGGAGTGTGATGTGATAAGAATGGCAGAGTGTGATGTGATGGGAATGACAGAGTGTGATGTGTTGGGAATGACAGAGGGTGATGTGATGGAAATGTCAGTGTGTGATATAACGGGAATGGCAGCGGGTAATGTGATGGGAATGGCAGTGTGTGATGTGATGGGAATGGCAGAGTGTGATATGATGTAATGGCAAGTAGCAATGTGATGGGAATGCAATAGTGTGATGTGATGGCAATGGAAAAGTGTGGTGTGATGGCAATGTCAGTGTGTGATATGATGGGAATGGAACAGTGTGGTGTGATGGGAATGGCAGAGTGTGATATGATGGTAATGGCAGAGTGTGATGTGATGGGAGTGGCAGAGTGATCTGATGGGAATGGCAGAATGTGATGCTGTGGTGAGTGTGGCAAAGCATGCTGTGGTGAGGATGATTTAGCATAGTATTATATGACATATTGTGGTATTATGAGTATGATATTGTGTAACCTGATGAGTATGTTAGAGTATGGTATAGTCTGTATGACAGAGACTGGCATGTTGAGTACAGTAAAGCGCTTTGCTGTAATCATCATGCCCTGCTCTGTCATACTGATCATGCCATACTCTGCATATGGTAGTGCATGATATAATGGTTATGGTAGAGCGCTATGCCATAATCATCATATCTTGCTCTACCAAACTCATCAGACTACACACTGTCATTCTCATCATAGTACACTGGTTCTAATCATACTACACTCTTTCATTCTCATCATATCACACCATGTCATTCTCATCACATCACACTCTGACATTCCCGTCACATAACACTCTGCCATTCCCATCACATCACACTCTGCTATTCTCATCACATCACACTCTGTCATTTCCATCAAATCACACTGTGCCATTCCCATCACATAGCACTCTGCCATTTCATCACATCGCACTTTTCCATTCCCATCACATCACACTGCCATTTTTATCACATCACACTCTGCAATTCCCATCACATCACACTCTGCCATTCCCATCACATCACACTCTGGCATACCATTCACATCACACTCTGCCATTCCCATCACATCACACTCTGCCATTCACATCACATCACACTCTGCCATTCACATCACATCACACTCTGCCATTCACATCACATCACACTCTTCCATTCACATCACATCACACTCTGCCATTCTCATCTCACCACACACTTCCATTCCCATCACACCACACTCTGTCATTCCCTTCACATCACACTATTCCATGCCCATCACATCACACTCTGCCATTCCCTTCTCACCACACTCTGTCATTCCCATCACACCACACTCTGCCATTCCCATCACACCACACTCTGCCATTCCCATCACATCACACTCTGCCATTCCCATCACATCACATTCTGCCATTCCCATCACATCACATTCTGCCATTCACATCACATCACACTCTTCCATTCACATCACATCACACTCTGCCATTCCCTTCACATCACACTCTGCCATTCCCATCACACCACACTCTGTCATTCCTTTCACACCACACTCTGTCATTCCCATCACACCACACTCTGTCATTCCCATCACACCACACTCTGTCATTCCCTTCACACCAAACTCTGTCATTCCCATCACACCACACTCTGTCATTCCCATCACATCACACTCTGTCATTCCCATCACACCACACTCTGCCATTCCCATCACATCACACTTTGCCATTCCCATCACATCACACTCTGCCATTCACATCACATCACACACTGTCATTTCCATCACATCACACTCTGCTATTCCCATCACATCACCACTTCCATTCCCATCACATCACACACTTCCATTCCCATCACATCACACACTTTCATTCCCATCACATCACATTCTGTCATTCCCATCACATCACACTCTGCCATTCCCATCCCATCAAACTCTGTCATCCACATCACATCACACACTGCCATTCCCATCAAGTCACGCTCTGACATTACCATCAGATCGCACTCTGCAATTCACACCATCACACTCTGCAATTCACACCATCACACTCTGCCATTCCAACCACATCACACTGCCTTTCCCATCACATCACACTCAGCCATCCCTATCACATCACACTCTCCTGTTTCCACACTCTCCTGTTCCCATCACATCACACATTGTCACCAACATTACATCTGATAACCTTCACCCCACATCGTCCTATCCCCAACAATGTCATTAAAAATTAACGTCCTTAATGATTGCCAATGGTACATTTCATAACCATCACCCCTACTTCGTTCAAGATAACCAAACATGCATTTCATCAAAGAATGTCAAAAGTACATTTAATAACCATCACCTTATGTCGTCCAAGATGGCCATCAGTACATTTAAAAACCATCACCCAACATAATCCAAGATTGCCAACTGTACATTTAATAGCGATCACCGGATGTTGTACAAGATCCACAATGGTACATCGAATTACCATAGCCCCATGTTCTTCAAGATTGCACCTTTAATAACTGTCACCCTATGTCATCCAAGTACATAATTTATCCTCATTCTACATCGTCCAAGATCACAAACAGTACCTTTATTAACCATTCCTCAACATCGTACAAGATTACTAACTGTACATTTAATAACCACCACCACATGTCCTCTCAAGGTTGCCAGCAGTACCTTTAATAAATAACACTCCACATCATACAAAATAACTCTCCACATCATACAAAATTAGTGGACTTTTAATGACCATCAACCCACATCATCCAAAATTGCCAACAGTATATTTATCAGCCCACTTTGTCCAAGGTTGCCAATTGAACATGTAATAACGATTGCCAAGCGTACTCTAAAAAACATTTCCCCTTGTCATTGATTATGGCCAAATGTACATTCATTATCCATCATGCAACATCTTCAAAGATTTGCCAACTGTACCTTTAATGACCATCACCGCACAATGTCCAAGATCACCAAGTGTACTCTGATAACTATCACCCCATGTTCTCCAAGATTGCCAACTGTTTACAATAGCTTTAATAAACATTACCCACTTCATCCAGGATTGTCAACAGTACCTTTAATAACTACCCCACTTGATCCAAGATCATCAACTGTGCATTTAATAACCACCAAACCATGTCTTCTCAAGGCAAGACTGCCAATAATGCCTTCAATAACCATATCCCATAACCTCTCAGAATGTTCAAGGGTGGCTTTATTAACTGCCACCCCATGTCATCCATTATCGCCAACCATACCTTTAATAAGCATCACCCTATGTCTTCCAAGATTGTAATTTTTTCACATCTATATATGTGGTACCGAAAAAGGCACCAAATCGGGTGTAAAATTTCCGAATTGAAAGCAGTTCGAATTTTGAAAGAAAAAATCAAATAAATTTGTTACCAGAAGCTTCCTTAAAAATCACTTTTTGTCATGCGATTGTTTGATAGTTGAAATTGATAGTCCCAATTAAACGGGTGAAAAAATCACTGGTACAAGATTGCCAACGTTACCTTTAATGACCACCACCACACGTCGTTCAAGATCTCCATCACCCTATATCATTCATTTCAACATAGCCAGTTGTAAATTTAATAACCCTCACTTCACATTTTCCAAGGTCGCCAGCAATACCTTCAAAGAAACTAGCCCGCCAAATAACTTCATATTCATATAAAAAGTTAATATATGTATTTAATGTAATAATTGTAAAAGAATACAACTAAGCTTAAAATTGTCGTAAATCATTCAGTTACAGCACTTTAAAAAAATCAAACAAATATAAACATAAATTATAAACCTTAAATTATTTTGAGGAGTATATATATGGGGTTTAACGCCACTGTAGATACAATAGTCCATATTTCACAGAACGCAGAAAAACAAAATAATTGGCTTGATAAGGCGAAACTTTTAGTTCTTGGACGAGAAATTGTTTTTACAGTTATACAAAGCTCTTATACGTCCACATGTGGACTATGGACATTTGATATGGTTCCCAACATTCAAAACGACTAAGCGTATGGTAGAAAATGTGCAGAGACGTGCCACACGGTTAGTACCAAAGCTGGAAGGACTAACCCGCCAAATTACACTACCAAACGTTTTGACAAAACTCTGCCCAGTATTCAGGTCATATAATAATGTATATGTGCCGATTAAAAGCATAGGTGAATTCACGGCTTATTAAAAAAAAACGTGATTGAATAAGTCCAAAATGATTTTTCAGTTGGTAACTCTTAATTTGACGCTCCAGTTTTGGGGTTTGAGAGCAGTTTGCCCCCTCTGGTTAAAGCTGTTTATATTGTGTCTATAGAGTTTGGATTCTCAAAATATGTAAGTCATACATATATATACCTCATCGTCAGTAGGTTTAGAAACAGTGTACATATGTTGTAAAATTTGGCTGATGTTGGCGGGAAAGCTACTTAAATAACCATTGCCCTATGTCATACAATATGGCCTACAGTACATTAATAACCATTACTTCACATTTTCCGAGATCGCCAACAGTACCTGAGGAAGTATCGCCCTATGTCATTCAGTATGGCCAAAGTTACATTTAATATCCATCACCCCACATCCTCAAAGATTGCCAGCTGTACCTTTAATGACCATCGCCCTACATCATCTAAAATTGCCAACAGTACCTTTAACAATCATTAAACATCGTCCAAGATCGCCAACATTACCTTTAATTACCACCATTCCAGAACCTCCAAAATGGACAACATTACCTTTAATTACCACCACCAAAATGGACAACATTATCTTTAATTACCACCATCCCAGGTCCTCCAAAATGGACAACATTACCGTTAATTACCACCATCCCAGGTCCTCCAAAATTGACAACTACCTTTAATTACCACCACCAAAATGGACAACATTATCTTTAATTACCACCATCCCAGGTCCTCCAAAATGGACAACATTACCGTTAATTACCACCATCCCAAGTCCTCCAAAATTGACAACATTACCTTTAATTACCACAACCAAAATGGACAACATTATCTTTAATTACCACCATCCCAGGTCCTCCAAAATGGACAACAGTACCTTTAATTACCACCATCCAAAGTCCTCCAAAATGGACAACATTACCTTTAATTAACACCATCCCAGTTCCTCCAAAATGGACAACATTACCGTTAATTACCACCATCCCAGGTCCTCCAAAATGGACAACATTACCTTTAATTACCACCATACCATCCCAGGTCCTCCAAAATGGACATTATCTTTAATTACCACCATCCCAGGTCCTCCAAAATGGACAACATTACCGTTAATTACCACCATCTAAGGTCCTCCAAAATGGACAACATTGCCTTTAATTACCACCATACCATCCTAGGTCCTCCAAAATGGACAACATTATCTTTAATTACCACCATCCCAAGTCCTCCAAAATGGACATTATCTTTAATTACCACCATCCCAGGTCCTCGAAAAAATGGACAACAGTACCTTTAATTACCACCATCCCAAGTCCTCCAAAATGGACAACATTCTCATTAATTACCACCATCCCAGGTCCTCCAAATTGGAAGACAGTACCTTTAATTACCACCATCCCAGGTCCTTCAAAATGGACAACAGTACCGTTAATTACCACCATCCCAAGTCCTCCAAAATGGACAACATTACCTTTAATTACCACAACCAAAATGGACAACATTATCTTTAATTACCACCATCCCAGGTCCTCCAAAATGGACAACATTACCGTTAATTACCACCATCCCAAGTCCTCCAAAATGGACATCATTATCTTTAATTACCACCATCCCAGGTCCTCCAAAATGGACAACAGTACCTTTACTAACCACCATCCCAGGTCCTCCAAAATGGACAACATTAACTTTAATTACCACCATCCCAGGTCCTCCAAAATTGACAACAGTACCTTTAATTACCACCACCAAAATGGACAGCATTATCTTTAATTACCACCATCCTAGGTCCTCCAAAATGGACAACATTACCTTTAATTACCACCATTCCAAGTCCTCCAAAATGGACAACATTACCTGTAATTACCACCTCCAAAATGGACAACATTATCTTTAATTACCACCATCCCAGGTCCTCCAAAATGGACAACATTACCGTTAATTACCACCATCCCAAGTCCTCCAAAATGAACATCATTATCTTTAATTACCACCATCCCAGGTCCTCCAAAATGGACAACAGTACCTTTATTTACCACCATCCCAGGTCCTCCAAAATGGACATTAACTTTAATTACCACCATCCCAGGTCCTCCAAAATTGACAACAGTACCTTTAATTACCACCATCCAAAGTCCTCCAAAATGGACAACATTACCTTTAATTAACACCATCCCAGTTCCTCCAAAATGGACAACATTACCGTTAATTACCACCATACCATCCCAGGTCCTCCAAAATGGACAACTTTACCTTTAATTATCATCACCCCACAACCTCTAAGACATCTAATAGCCATCACCCGACGTACTCAAAGATTGACGGCTGTACCTTTAATGACCATCACTCAACATCATCTAAAATTGCCAAAAGTACCTTTAACAATCATCAAACATCGTCCATGATCGCCAACATTACCTTTAATTACCACCATTCCAGGTCCTCCAAAATGGACAACAGTGCCTTTTATTACCACCATCCCAAGTCCTCCAAAATGGACAACATTACCTTTAATTACCACCACCAAAATGGACAACATTATCTTTAATTACCACCATCCCAGGTCCTCCAAAATGGACAACAGTACCTTTAATAACCACCATCCCAGGTTCTCCAAAATGGACAACAGTACCTTTAATTACCACCATCCCAAGTCCTCCAAAATGGACAACAGTACCTTTAATTACCACCATCCTAGGTCCTCCACAACGGACAACAGTACCTTTATTTACCACCATCCCAAGTCCTCCAAAATGGACAACATTATCTTTAATTACCACCATCCCAGGTCCTCCAAAATGGACAACAGTACCTTTAATTACCACCTTATCCCAGGTCCTCCAAAATGGACAACAGTACCGTTAATAACCACCATCCCAGGTCCTCCAAAATTGACAACAATACCTTTAATTACCACCATCCCAAGTCCTCCAAAATGGACAACATTATCTTAAATTACCACCATCCCAGGTCCTCCAAAATGGACAACAGTACCTTTAATTACCGCCATCCCAAGTCCTCCAAAATGGACAATATTATTAATTACCACCATCCCAGGTCCTCCAAAATAGTCGACAGTACCTTTAATTACCACCATCCCAGGTCCTCCAAAATGGACAACATTACCTTTAATTACCACTATCCCAAGTCCTCCAAAATGGAAAACATTACCTTTAATTACCACCATCCCAGGTCCTCCAAAATGGACACCATTACCTTTAATTAACACCATCCCAGTTCCTCCAAAATGGACAACATTACCGTTAATTACCACCATCACAGGTCCTCCAAAATGGACAACATTACCTTTAATTACCACCATACCATCACAGGTCTTCAAAAATGGATAACATTATCTTTAATTACCACCATCCCAGGTCCTCCAAAATGGACAACATTACCGTTAATTACCACCATCCCAGGTCCTCCAAAATAGACAACATTACCTTTAATTACCACCATACCATCCCAGGTCCTCCAAAATGGACAACATTATCTTTAATTACCACCATCCCAGGTCCTCCAAAATTGACAACAGTACCTTAAATTACCACCATCCCAAGTCCTCCAAAATGGACATTATCTTTAATTACCACCATCCCAGGTCCTCGAAAAAATAGACAACTGTACCTTTAATTACCACCATCCCAAGTCCTCCAAAATGGACAACATTATCATTAATTACCACCATCCCAGGTCCTCCAAATTGGACGACAGTACCTTTAATTACCACCATCCAAGGTCCTCCAAAATGGACAACACTACCTTTAATTACCACCATCCCGTTCCTCCAAAATGGACCACATTAACTTTAATTACCATCACCCCAGGTCCTCCAAAATGGACAACATTACCTTTAATTACCACCATACCATCCCAGGTCCTCCAAAATGGACAACATTACCTTTAATTATCATCACCCCACAACCTCTAAGACATCTAATAGCCATCACCCGACATACTCAAAGATTGACGGCTGTACCTTTAATGACCATCACTCAACATCATCTAAAATTGCCAAAAGTACCTTTAACAATCATCAAACATCGTCCAAGATTACCACCATTCCAGGTCCTCCAAAATGGACAACAGTGCCTTTTATTACCACCATCCCAAGTCCTCCAAAATGGACAACATTACCTTTAATTACCACCACCAAAATGGACAACATTATCTTTAATTACCACCATCCCAGGTCCTCCAAAATGGACAACATTACCGTTAATAACCACCATCCCAAGTCCTCCAAAATGGACATCATAACTTTAATTACCACCATCCCAGGTCCTCCAAAATGGACAACAGTACCTTTATTTACCACCATCCCAGGTCCTCCAAAATGGACAACATTAACTTTAATTACCACCATCCCAGGTCATCCAAAATGGACAACAGTACCTTTAATTACCACTATCGCAAGTCCTCCAAAATGGACAACATTACCTTTAATTACCACCATCCCAGGTCCTCCAAAATGGACAACAGTACCTTTAATTACCACCATCCCAAGTCCTCCAAAATGGACAACTGTACCTTTAATTACCACCATCCTAGGTCCTCCACAACGGACAACAGTACCTTTATTTACCACCATCCCAAGTCCTCCAAAATGGACAACATTATCTTTAATTACCACCATCCCAGGTCCTCCAAAATGGACAACAGTACCTTTAATTACCACCAACCCAAGTCCTCCAAAATGGACAACATTATCTTTAATTACCACCATCCCAGGTCCTCCAAAATGGACAACATTATCTTTATTTACCACCATCCCAAGTCCTCCAAATGGACAACATTATCTTTAATTACCACCAACCCAGGTCCTCCAAAATTGACAACAGTATCTTTATTTACCACCATCCCAAGTCCTCCAAAATGGACAACATTATCTTTAATTACCACCATCCCAGGTCCTCCAAAATGGACAACAGTACCTTTATTTACCACCATCCCAGGTCCTCCAAAATGGACAACAGTACCTTTATTTACCACCAACCCAAGTCCTCCAAAATAATCAAAATTATCATTATTTACCACCATCCCAGGTCCTCCAAAATAATCAAAATTATCATTATTTACCACCATCCCAGGTCCTCCAAAATAATCAAAATTATCATTATTTACCACCATCCCAGGTCCTCCAAAATGGACAACATTATCTTTAATTACCACCATAACAGGTCCTCCAAAATGGACAACAGTACCTTTAATTACCACCTTATCCCAGGTCCTCCAAAATGGACATCAGTACCTTTAATAACCACCATCCCAGGTCCTCCAAAATTGACAACAATACCTTTAATTACCACCATCCCAAGTCCTCCAAAATGGACAACAGTACCTTTAATAACCACCATCCCAGGTCCTCCAAAATTGACAACAGTACCTTTAATTACCACCTTATCCCAGGTCCTCCAAAATGGACAACAATACCTTTAATAACCACCATCCCAGGTCCTCCAAAATTGACAACAATACCTTTAATTACCACCATCACAGGTCCTCCAAAATGGACAACATTATCTTAAATTACCACCATCCCAAGTCCTCCAAAATGGAAAACATTTCCTTTAATTACCACCATCCCAGGTCCTCCAAAATGGACAACATTACCTTTAATTACCACCATCCCAGGTCCTTCAAAATGGACAACATTACCTTGAATTACCACCATCCCAGGTCTTCCAAAATGGACCACATTAACTTTAATTAACATCACCCCACATCCTCCAAATGGACAGCAGTACCTTTAATAATTATCATCATACGTCATCCAAGATCGCAAACTGAACCTTTAATAACCACCACCCTACGTTTTCTCAAGAATGCCAACTGTAATTTTAATAACCACCTCACATCGTCTCAAGATGGCCAACAGTACCTTTAATAAACATCACTCTCCAACTGTGAATATAATGACCATCACCCGACGTCGTCCAATATTGCGAACTGTAAATTTAATGATCATCACCCCACGTCATCCAAGATCGCCAACTGCACTCTCAGTTAGTAAATGATCCCCAAATGTCATTCAATATCACCAAATGTCATTGAAGATCACCAAAACTACCTTTAAAAGCCATCACACTAAAATGACAATCACTGAAAATTGCCAACAGCATGTTTAATGATAATAATAATAATAATGTGTCCATGGCCACCAAGGGAACCTTTAATAACCATCCCTCCATGTCATCTAGGATTGCCAACAGTACATTCGTTAAACAATTATCTCAATACCAGTTATAATCGTTTCATTTTCATATGATCTTTACCAAACTTTAACAAATTGTTAATATCAATCAATGATTGGACAAGTTTGAAAACTAGTCTGATCGGACCAGTAACAGCAGAGTTATGGCCCTTGATTTAGTTAAAAAAATATATACATTTTTAGCTCTACTGATCAGAGATCAGCAGAGCTTATGCCGTGGTGCGGCGTCCGTCGTCCGTCTGTCCGTAAACTTTTATTTGTAGCGACTTCTCCTCTGAAACTACTGGATGGATATTCATGAAACTTTACAGAAATGTTGCCCATAAAGTCTAGTTGATCCTAGCAAAAATTCATGTTGATGTGAAATCCAAGATGGCCGCCAAAGCTAAAAATAGAGTTTTAAAATACAAGTTTGTAGCGACTTCTTTTTGAAAACTCTAAGTGATATTGATATGGGACTTTTTCTAAAATGATCAGCATGACATGATGTTGATCCTAGTCAAAAATCGTTTTGATTCAACGTTAAACATGGCTGCCAGCGGCCATCTTTGTTTACATAGAGTTATATAGTAAAAACTTGTAGCGACTACTTCTCTGAAACAACTTGGCGGATTGTCATGAAACTTTACAGGAATGTTGCTCTTGATGTCTAATTGATCCTAGAAAAATTTCAGGTCGGCCGGAAATTCAAGATGGCCGTCACAGCTAAAAATAGATTTTTAAAAAATAAGTTTGTAGCGACTACTTCTTGAAAACTATAAGTGATATTGATATGGGACTTTTTCTAAAATGATCAGCATTACATGATGTTGATCCTAGTCAAAAATCGTTTTGATTCAACGTTAAACATGGCTGCCAGCGGCCATCTTTGTTTACATAGAGTTATATAGTAAAAACTTGTAGCAACTACTCCTCTGAAACTACTTGGCGGATTGTCATGAAACTTTACAGGAATGTTGCTCTTGATGTCTTATTGATCCTAGAAAAATTTCAGGTCGGCCGGAAATTCAAGATGGCCGTCACAGCTAAAAATAGATTTTTAAAAATAAGTTTGTAGCGACTACTTCTTGAAAACTATAAGTGATATTGATATGGGACTTTTTCTAAAATGATCAGCATTACATGATGTAGATCCTTGTGGAAAATTATTTTGATTCGACGTTAAACATGGCTGCCAGTGGCCATCTTTGGTTACATAGAGTTATATAGTAAAAACTTGTAGCGACTATTATTCTCTGAAACTACTTGACGGATGTTCATGAAACTTCAGAGGAATGTTGCTCTTGAAGTCTAGTTGATCCTAGAAAAATTTCAGGTTGGCCGGAAATTCAAGATGGCCGCCACAGCTAAAAATAGATTTAAAATAAATAAGTTTGTAGCGACTACTTCTTGAAAACTATAAGTGATATTGATATGGGACTTTTTCTAAAATGATCAGTATGACATGATGTTGATCCTTGTGGAAAATTATTTTGATTCGACGTTAAACATGCCTGCCAGTGGCCATCTTTGGTTACATGGAGTTATATAGTAAAAACTTGTAGCGACTACTCCTCTGAAACTACTTGACGGATGTTCATGAAACTTCACAGGAATGTTGCTCATAATGTCTAATTGATCCTAGAAAAATTTCAGGTCGGCCGGAAATTCAAGATGGCCGTCACAGCTAAAAATAGATTTTTAAAAAATAAGTTTGTAGCGACTACTTCTTGAAAACTATAAGTGATATTGATATGGGACTTTTTCTAAAATGATCAGCATTACATGATGTTGATCCTAGTCAAAAATCGTTTTGATTCAACGTTAAACATGGCTGCCAGCGGCCATCTTTGTTTACATAGAGTTATATAGTAAAAACTTGTAGCAACTACATCTCTGAAACTACTTGGCGGATTGTCATGAAACTTTACAGGAATGTTGCTCTTGATGTCTTATTGATCCAAGAAAAATTTCAGGTCGGCCGGAAATTCAAGATGGCCGTCACAGCTAAAAATAGATTTTTAAAAAATAAGTTTGTAGCGACTACTTCTTGAAAACTATAAGTGATATTGATATTGGACTTTTTCTAAAATGATCAGCATTACATGATGTAGATCCTTGTGGAAAATTATTTTGATTCGACGTTAAACATGGCTGCCAGTGGCCATCTTTGGTTACATAGAGTTATATAGTAAAAACTTGTAGCGACTATTATTCTCTGAAACTACTTGACGGATGTTCATGAAACTTCACAGGAATGTTGCTCTTGAAGTCTAGTTGATCCTAGAAAAATTTCAGGTTGGCCGGAAATTCAAGATGGCCGCCACACTAAAAATAGATTTAAAATAAATAAGTTTGTAGCGACTACTTCTTGAAAACTATAAGTGATATTGATATGGGACTTTTTCTAAAATGATCAGTATGACATGATGTTGATCCTTGTGGAAAATTATTTTGATTCGACGTTAAACATGCCTGCCAGTGGCCATCTTTGGTTACATAGAGTTATATAGTAAAAACTTGTAGCGACTACTCCTCTGAAACTGCTTGACGGATGTTCATGAAACTTCATAGGAATGTTGCTCATAATGTCTAATTGATCCTAGCAAAATTTCAGGTCGGCCGGAAATTCAAGATGGCCGCCACGGTTAAAAATAGATTTTTAAAAAACAAGTCTGTAGCGACTACTTCCTGAAATCAAAATCAATCAGTAGAGCTTCAAGGTCATTGACCTCTTGTTTTATATTATAAGTTATTCATTTTTTGATTTTTGTTTTAAATTGTTTGTTTGTTTTTTAAAAAAAAAATGATTTTTTTCTAAAAAAAAAATCTAATTTTTTTTTTTTTTTTTTTTTTTTTTTTTTTTAGCTCTATGTTGGACCAGTCAGACCAGTAACAGAGGAGTTATGGCTCTTGATTTAGTTTTAAAATGTTATATTTTGCCTCATAAATACGGTAGGGCCTTCATTTTTCATCTGATGTTTACCAAACTTTATCAGATTCTTTAGTTATGGTCCTTGATTTAGTTGATAAGCTGTATTTTGCCCAAAACTTTCAAAAAAAAGGCTCAAGGTGATCTATTGGGATCACTCTGCGTCCGTCGTCCGTCCGTCGTCGTCGTCGTCGTTAACTTTTCTTCAAACGACTTCTCCTCAGAAACCGCTTGGCTAATTTTGACTAAACTTCACATGGATGATCCTTAGATGAATGCTTTTTAGATTTGTTAAAATTAGGTCAGCACGAAATCCAAGATGGCCGCCATTGCCATATATGGTCAAAACCTTAAAAAATCTTCTTCTCCAGAACCGCAGGACAGATTTCAACAGTTTTTCTTTTACAATGATTGCCAACGCCTAGACTATCAAGTTTGATCTAATAAAGTCCCCGGGTCAAAAATGGCCGTGCCCCGGGGATCCAAAGTTTGTATATTGAGATTTTGCATGTTTTTCATATAGACATTATAGGAAAAAACTTTAAAAAATCTTCTTCTCTGAAACCACAAGGCACAGAGCTCTCATGTATTACATGTAGCATCAGCTTATGATCCTCTACTAAGTTTGTTCAAATGGTGACCCTGGGGTCAAATTTGTCCCCGCCCCGAGGGGTCACAGTTTTACATTCAAATTTGTCCCCGCCCCGAGGGGTCACAGGTTTTACATAGACTTATATAGGAAAATAAAATAAAAAAATCTTCTTCTCGGAAACTACAAAAGCCAGAGGTTTAATGTTTTGCATTTACTATAAGCATATGGTTCTTGGAGCAAGTTTGTTGAAATGGTGAACCCTCGGGTCACAATTGACCCCGCCCCCAAGGGTCACATGTTTTGTCATATGACATGTATAGGGAAAAACTTAAAAAATCTTCTCTGAAACTGCAAGAGCCAGAGGTTTAATATTTTGCATTTGCTATATGCTTATGGTCCTCTACCAAGTTTGTTCAAATGGTGACCCAGGGGGTCACATAATGGGCCCCAACCCGGGGGTCACAGTTTTACATAGGCTTGTATAGGGAAAAACTGAAAAACAATCTTCTTCTCTGAAACCACAAGAGCCAGAGGTTTAACATTTTGCATTTACTATAAGATTATGGTCCTTTACCAAGTTTGTTCTATTGGTGACCCTGGGGTTACATTTGGCCCCGCCCCAGGGGGTCACATGTTTTACATAGACTTGTATAGGGAAAAACTTGAAAAATCTTCTTCTCCGAAACTGCGTGAGTCAGATGTTCAATATTTCGCATTTGCTATAAGCTTATAGTCCTCTACCAAGTTTGTTCAAATGGTGACGCTAGGGTTACATTTGACCCCCACCCCAGGGGTCACATGTTTTAACATAGACTTGTATAGGGGAAAAACTTAAAAAATCTTCTTCTCTGAAACTGCTTGAGCCAGATGTTCAATATTTTTCATTTTCTACAAGCTTATGATCCTTTACCAAGTTTGTTCAAATGGTGACCCCTGGTGTCAAATTTGGCCCCGTCCCGGGGGGTCACAGTTTTACATAGACTTATATAGGATTTTTTTTTAAAATCTTCTTCTCTGAAACTACAAGACCCAGAGGTTTAATATTTTGCATTTACATATAAGATTAATGGTCCTTTACCCAAGTTTGATCAAATGGTGACCCCATGGGGGTCATATTTGGCCCCCGCCCCCCCGCGATCACAGTTTTACATAGACTTGTATAGGGGAAAAATTAAAAAAAATCTTCTTCTCTGAAACTGCAAGAGCCAGAGGTTTTAATATTTTGCATTTACTATGCGCTTATGGTCCTTTACCAAGTTTAATTAAAATGGTGACCCAGGGTCACATTTGGCTCTGCCCCAGGGGTCACATGGCTTTTACATAGACTTGTATTAGGGAAAAACTTAAAAAATCTTCTTCTCTGAAACCACAAGGCACACAGCTCTCATATATTACATGTAGCCACTTGGGTCACATTTTGGCCATGCCCCAGAGGTTACAACCTTCATTTTGTCTTTGATCTTTACCAAACTTTGTCAGTGTCTTTATTTCAATGTTGGTAAACAACAGAGGGCCACATTTCTTGAACAATCTTAACCAAACTTGCACAGAATTGTATATGATCATAAGATTTCGAAGAAGTTCGATAATGGACAATTACTCAGGTGATCGATATAGGGCCATCTTGGCCCTCTTGTTTTTGTTATTGTTTTTTTTCATTTTTACATTTTTTTATTTTTTTATTTTCTTTTTGATCGATTTACATTGTTTCTTCATTTTTTTTACCAAGTTCGAAAACCAGCCAGATCGGGACCTGTAACCAGCGGAGAGTAACGGCCCTTGATTTAGTTAAAAATGCTATATTGCTATATTTTGCCCTCGCTAACACCAATAGGGCCTTCATTTTTCATCCTATCTTTACCAAACTTTACCAGATTGTTAAGATCAATGAAAGCTCCCCGTAAGTTTGAAAAACAGCTACCAAACTTTACCAGATTTTATGACTTTCTTTTTTATATATATATATATTATCTTTTTTATATATTATTGTTGTTGTTTTTTATATATAATTGTTTTGTGTGTTGTTGTTTTGTTTTTGTTTTTTTCATTTTTTGATTTTTAGCTCTACTGATCAGAGATCAGCAGAGCTTATGCCGTGGTGCGGCGTCCGTCCGTCTGTCCGTCCGTTAACTTTTTTTTTGTAGCGACTACTCCTCTGAAACTACTGAATAGATTTTCATGAAACTTTACAGAAATGTTGCCCATGAAGTCTAGTTGATCCTAGCAAAAATTCATGTAGATGTGAAATCCAAGATGGCCGCCAAATCTAAAAATAGGTTTTTAAAAAACAAGTTTGTAGCGACTACTTCTTGAAAACTCTAAGGGATATTGCTATGGGACTTTTTCTAAAATGATCAGCATGACATGATGTTGGTCCTTGTCGAAAATCGTTTTGATTCGACGTTAAACATGGCTGCCAGCGGCCATCTTTGTTTACATAGAGTTATATAATGAAAACTTGTAGCTACTACTCCTCTGAAACTACTTGACGGATTTTAATGAAACTTCACAGGAATGTTGCTCTTGATGTCTAATTACTCCTAGCAACATTTCAGGTCAGCCGGAAATTCAAGATGGCCACCACGGCTAAAAATAGATTTTTAAAAAATAAGTTTGTAGCGACTACTTCTTGAAAACTATAAGAGATATTGATATGGGACTTTTTCTAAAATGATCAGCATGACATGATGTTGGTCCTTGTCGAAAATCGTTTTGATTCGACGTTAAACATGGCTGCCAGCGGCCATCTTTGTTTACATAGAGTTATATAATGAAAACTTGTAGCGACTACTTCTCTGAAACTACTTGACGGATTTTCATGAAACTTCACAGGAATGTTGCTCTTGATGTCTAATTGATCCCAGCAAAATTTCAGGTTGGCCGGAAATTCAAGATGGCCGCCACGGCTAAAAATTGATTTTTAGCTCTACTGATCAGAGATCAGCAGAGCTTATGCCGTGGTGCGGCGTCCGTCTGTCCGTCTGGCCGTCTGTCCGTCTGTCCGTAAACTTTTATTTGTAGCGACTTCACAGCTGAAACTACTGGATGGATATTCATGAAACTTTACAGAAATGTTGCCCATAAAGTCTAGTTGATCCTAGCAAAAATTCATGTTGATGTGAAATCCAAGATGGCCACCAAAGCTAAAAATAGAGTTTTAAAATACAAGTTTGTAGCGACTTCTTCTTGAAAACTATAAATGATATTGATATGGGACTTTTTCTAAAATGATCAGCATGTCATGATTATTGATCCTAGTCAAAAATCGTTTTGAATCAATGTTAAACATGGCTGCCAGCGGCCATCTTTGTTTACATAGAGTTATATAGTAAAAACTTGTAGCGACTTCTTCTCTGAAACTACTTGGCGGATTGTCATTAAACTTTACATGAATGTTGCTCTTGATGTCTAATTGATCCTAGAAAAGTGTCAGGTCGGCCGGAAATTCAAGATGGCCGTCACAGCTAAAAATAGATTTTTAAAAAATAAGTTTGTAGCGACTACTTCTTGAAAACTATAAGTGATATTGATATGGGACTTTTTCTAAAATGATCAGCATTACATGATGTTGATCCTAGTTAAAAATCGTTTTGATTCAACGTTAAACATGGCTGCCAGCGGCCATCTTTGTTTACATAGAGTTATATAGTAAAAACTTGTAGCGACTACTCCTCTGAAACTACTTGGCGGATTGTCATGAAACTTTACAGGAATGTTGCTCTTGATGTCTAATTGATCCTATCAAAATTTCAGGTCGGCCGGAAATTCAAGATGGCTGTCACGGCTAAAAATAGATTTTTAAAAAATAAGTTTGTAGCGACTACTTCTTGAAAACTATAAGTGATATTGATATGGGACTTTTTCTAAAATGATCAGCATGACATGATGTAGATCCTTGTGGAAAATTATTTTGATTCGACGTTAAACATGGCTGCCAGTGGCCATCTTTGGTTACATAGAGTTATATAGTAAAAACTTGTAGCGACTACTCCTCTGAAACTACTTGACGGATGTTCATGAAACTTCACAGGAATGTTGCTCTTGATGTCTAGTTGATCCTAGAAAAGTTTCAGGTCGGCCGGAAATTCAAGATGGCCGCCATAGCTAAAAATAGATTTAAAATAAATAAGTTTGTAGCGACTACTTCTTCAAAACAATAAGAGATATTTATATGGGACTTTTTCTAAAATGATCAGTATGACATGATGTTGGTCCTTGTCGAAAATCGTTTTGATTTGACCTTAAACATGGCTGCTTTGTTATATAATGAAAACTTGTAGCGACTACTTCTTTGAAACTACTGGACGGATTTTCATGAAACTTCACAGGAATGTTGCTCTTAATGTCTTATTGATCTTAGCAAAATTTCAGGTCGGCCGGAAATTCAAGATGGCCGCCACGGTTAAAAATAGATTTTCAAAAAAACAAGTCTGTAGCGACTACTTCCTGAAATCAAAATCAATCAGTAGAGCTTCAAGGTCATTGACCTCTTGTTAAAAAATAAGTTTGTAGCGACTACTTCTTGAAAACTATAAGAGATATTGATATGGGACTTTTTCTAAAATTATCAGCATGACATGATGGTTATCCGAGTCGAACATTATTTTGATTCGACGTTAAACGTGGCTGCCAGTGGCCATCTTTGTTTACATAGAGTTATATAATGATAACTTGTAGCGACTACTCCTCTGAAAATATTTGACGGATTTTCATGAAACTTCACACGAATGTTGCTCTTGATGTCTAATTGATCCTTGCAAAATTTCAGGTCGGCCGGAAATTCAAGATAGCCGCCACGGCTAAAAATAGATTTTCAAAATACAAGTTTGTAGCGACTACTTCTTCAAAACTATAAGTGATATTGATATGGGACTTTTTCTAAAATGATCAGCATGACATGATGGTTATTCAAGTCGAACATTATTTTGATTCGACGTTAAACATGGCTGCCAGTGGCCATGTATGTTTACATAAGAGTTATATAATGATAACTTGTAGCGACTACTCCTCTGAAACTACTTGACGGATTTTCATGAAACTTCACACGAATGTTGCTCTTGATGTCTAATTGATCTTAGCAAAATTTCAGGTCGGCCGGAAATTCAAGATGGCCACCATGGCTAAAAATAGATTTTTAAAAAATAAGTTTGTAGCGACTACTTCTTGAAAACTATAAGAGATATTGATATGGGACTTTTTCTAAAATGATCAGCATGACATGATGGTTATCCGAGTCGAACATTATTTTGATTCAATGTTAAACATGGCTGTCAGTGGCCATCTTTGTTTACATAGAGTTATATAATGAAAACTTGTAGCGACTACTCCTCTGAAACTACTTGACGGATTTTCATGAAACTTCACAGGAATGTTGCTCTTGATGTCTAATTGATCCTAGCAAAATTTCAGGTCAGCCGGAAATTCAAGATGGCCACCACGGCTAAAAATAGATTTTCAAAAAACCAGTTTGTAGCGACTACTTCCTGAAATCAAAATCTATCAGTAGAGCTTCAAGGTCATTGACCTCTTGTTTGATTTTTTGATCGATTTAATTGTTTCTTTTTATTTTTTGACCAAGTTCGAAAACCAGCCAGATCGGACCAGTAACAGAGGAGTAATGGCTCTTGATTTAGTTAAAAATGCTATATTTTGCCTCGTTAATATGGTAGGGCCTTCATTTTTCATCTGATCTTTAACAAACTTTACCAGATTCTTTAGTTATGGCCATTGATTTCGTTAAAAATGCTGTGTTTTGCCCAAAACTTTCCAAAAAAACGTAAATTGCAGTCACTCACTTCATTGATGTTATAAAAGCCATGTTAGCCAGTACAGTATCCACATGCCCTCTTGGGCCTCTTGTTATAGTCGGTGGTGGATAAAAAAAAATCACCTACCTTAGTACCTATAACCTATTTATAAAATCCTGCATCGGGAAACAGCAAACAAATGTATTTTTAAGGTTGGCCTTGCTTCAGTTTTTCTTTGTGATTGTTCTGTGAATACTACATTATCTGTTCAGCTGTTATATTGACTTTGAGAAGATCACAATTCTGACATGTTTCATAACCACTCATATGGTAATCACAGATTTGTAAGTAATATTTCTCTTAAACATAATAACTGCCCTAACTATCTTACCTTTCTGCAGGCTATTAACAGAAAGTGCCTGAATTGTCCCACCATTCTACAGGCTATTAACGTGGAGTGCCTGTATTGTCCCATCATTCTACATGCTATTAACAGGGAATGACTATTGTCCCACCAATCTTCAGGCTATTAACATGGAGTGCCTGTATTGTCCAACCATTCTACCTGCTATTAACATGGAGTGGCTGTATTGTCCCACAATTCTACAGGCTATTAACATGGAGTGCCTGTATTGTCACACAATTCTACAGGCTATTAACATGGAGTGCCTGTATTGTCCAACCAATCTACATGCTATTAACATGAAGAGCCTGTATTGTCCCACCATTCTACAGGCTATTAACATGGAGTGCCTGTATTGTCCAACCATTCTACAGGCTATTATCATGGAGTGCCTGTATTATCCAAGCATTCTACATGCTATTAACATGAAGAGCCTGTATTGTCCCACAATTCTACAGGCTATTTACATGGAGTGCCTGTATTGTCCAACCATTCTACATGCTATTAACATGGAGTGCCTGTATTGTCCCACAATCTACAGGCTATTAACATGGAGTGCCTGTATTGTCCCACAATTCTACAGGCTATTAACATGAAGAGCCTGTATTGTCCCACCATTCCACAGCCTGTTAACATTAGTGGAGTGTCCACCATGTTTCACCATTCTACAGGTTGTTAACATTATGTGGAAAGCCAACCCTGTTTCACCATTCTACAGGCTGTTAACATTAGGTGGAGTTCCCACCCTGTATCACCAATCTCCAGGCCGTTTACATGAACATGTGGAGTGACTGTATTGTCCCACCATTTTACAGGCTGTTAACATTACGTGGAGTGCCCACCCTGTTTCACCATTCTACAGCCTGTTAATATTATGTGGAGAGCCCACCCTGTTTCATCATTCTACAGGCAGTTAACATTACGTGGAGTGCCCACCCTGTTTCACCATTCTACAGCCTGTTAACATTATGTGGAGCGCCCACCCTGTTTCACCATTCTACAGACAGTTAACATTAGGTGGAGTTCTCACCCTGTATCACCAATCTCCAGGCTGTTAACATGAACATATGGAGTGACTGTATTGTCCCACCATTCTGCAGGCTGTTAGCATTACATGGAGTGCACACCCTGTTTCACCATTCTACAGGCTGTTAAGATTAGTGGAGTGTCCACCCTGTTTCACCATTCTACAGGTTTTTTAACATTATATAGAGAGCCCACCCTGTTTCACCATTCTACAGACTGTGAACATTATGTGGATTGCCCACCCTGTTTCACCATTCTACTGGCTGTTAACATTAGTGGAGTGTCCACCCTGTTTCACCATTCTACAGGTTGTTA
Organism: Cyrtodaria siliqua; assembly: GCA_037043455.1. NCBI lineage: Eukaryota > Metazoa > Mollusca > Bivalvia > Adapedonta > Hiatellidae > Cyrtodaria > Cyrtodaria siliqua. Next base: position 16,156 of record JAWPHD010017137.1, on the reverse strand, counting down.
ACATTATGTAGAGAGCCCACCCTGTTTCACCATTCTACAGACTGTTAACATTAGGTGGAGTGCCCACCATGTTTCACCATTCTACAGGCAGTAACATTAGGTGGAGTTCCCAACCTGTATCACCATTCTCCAGGCCGTTAACATGAACATGTGGAGTGACTGTATTGTCTCACCATTCTACATGCTATTAACAAGGAGTGGCTGTATTGTTCCACCATTCTACAGGCTATTAACATGGGACTGTGTGTATTGTCCCACCATTATACAAGCTTTTAACATGGAGTGCCTGTATTGTCCCACCATTCTACAGGCTATTAAAGTGCCCAGCCTGTTTCACCATCTTACAAGCTGTTAACATTACATGGAGTGCCCACCCTGTTTCACTATTTTACATGCTGTTAACATTACATGAAGTGCCCACCCTGTTTCACCATTCTACAGGCTGTTAACATTACGTGGAGGGCCTACCCTGTTTCAGCATTTTACAGGCTGTTAACATTACGTGGAGTGCCTACCCTGTTTTACCATTCTACAGGCTGTTAACATTATGTGGAGTGCCCACACTGTTTCACCATTCTCCAGGCTGTTAACATTACGTGGAGTGCCTACCCTGTTTCACCATTCTACAGGCTGTTAAAATTATGTGGAGTGCCCAAAATGTTTCCCCATTCTCAAGGCTGTTAACATTAACTTGTGGAGTGACCACACTGTTTCACCATTCTACAGGCTGTTAACATTATGTGCATTGCTCACCCTGTTTCATCATTCTGCAGGCTGTTAACATTACATGGGGTGATCTCTCTGTCTCAACTGTACAAAGGCTATTAACATGGAGTGCCAACCCTGGCAGCATTCTACAAGCTTTTAAAAACATAAGACTGCCCATCCCGTTTCATCATTCTACAAGCTGTTAGTAACATAGTGCCCACCCTGTTTCAAAATTCGACAAGCTTTTAATAACGTAGTGCCCACCCTATTTCACATTCTACAAGCTTTTTATAACATACAGTGCCCACCCTGTTTCACCATTCTACAGGCTGTTAACATTAGTGAAGTGCCCGTCCTGTTTCACCATTCTACAGGTTGTAAACATTAAGTGGAGTGCTCACACTGTGATGTTCACATTAGTGGAGTGATCACTCTGTTTCACCATTCTACAGGCAGTTAACATTACATGGAGTGCCCACCCTTATTCAGCATTCTATAGGCTGTTAACATTATGTGGAGTGCCCACCCTGTTTCACCATTCTACAGGTAGAAGTTAACATAAGGTGGACTGCCCACCCTGTTTCACCATTTTCCAGGCTGTTAACATTAACATGTGGAGTGTCTACACTGTTTCACCATTCTACAGGCTAACATTATGTGCAGAGCCCACCCTATTTCATCATTCTACAGGCTGTTTGTTAACACTACGTGGGGTGCCCACTTTGTCTCAACATTATACAGGCTGTTAACATAGACTGCCCATCCTGTTTCACCATTCTATAAGCTGTCAGTAACATAGAATGCCCACCCTTTTCACAATTCGACAAGCTTTGAATAAGATAGAGTGCCCACACTATTTCATCATTCTACAAGATTTTAAAAACATAGACTGCCCATTCTGTTTCACCATACTACAAGCTTTTAATAACATAAGACTGCCCACCTTATTTCACCTTTCTACAAGCTGTTAATAACAGAGTGACCACCCTGTTTCACCATTATACAAGATTCTAATGAAATATTCACCATTCTACAGGCTGTTAACATTAGTGGAGAACCCACCCTGTTTCACCATTCTACAGGATGTTAACATTAGTGGAGTGCCCATCCTGATTCACCATTCTACAGGCTGTTAACAGTACATGGAGTGCCCACCTGTTTCATCCTTCTATGCTGTGTTAACATTAGTGGAGTGCCCACACTGATTCACCATTCTACAGCCTGTTAACATTATGTGTAGTGCCCACCCTGTCTCAACATTATACAGGCTGTTAACATGGAGTGCAAACCCTGTCGGCATTCTAAAAGCTTTTAATAACATACGTTCCCTAACTGGTTTACCATTCTTCAATCATTTAATAACACAGAGTGCCCACCCTGTTTCACCATCCTACAAGCTTTTAATAACATACAGTGCACACACTGGGTGCCCACACTGTTTCACCATTCTACAAGCTGCTAGTAACACAGAGTGCCTACCCTTTCCCACCATTCTACAAGCTGTTAGTAATGTAGAGTCCACACCCTATTTCACCATTCTACAGGTTGCTAACATTATGTGGAGTACTAGCCCTGTTAACATTACGTGAAGTGCCCACCCTATTTCATCACTCGACAGGTTTTTAACATTAGTGGTGTGCTCACCCTGTTTCACCATTCTCCAGGCTGTTAACATTAACAGGTGGAGTGCCCACACTGTTTCACCATTCTCTAGGCTGTTAACATTAACAGGTGGAGTGCCCACACTGTTTCACCATTCTCCAGGCTGTTAAAATTAACAGGTGGAGTGCCCACACTGTTTCACCATTCTCCAGGCTGTTAACATTAACAGGTGGAGTGCCCACACTGTTTCACCATTCTCCAGGCTGTTAACATTAACAGGTGGAGTGCCCACACTGTTTCACCATTCTCCAGGCTGTTAACATTAACAGGTGGAGTGTCCACACTGTTTCACCATTCTACAGGCTGTTAACATTAACAGGTGGAGTGCCCACACTGTTTCACCATTCTCCAGGCTGTTAACATTAACAGGTGGAGTGCCCACACTGTTTCACCATTCTCCAGGCTGTTAACATTAACAGGTGGAGTGCCCACACTGTTTCACCATTCTACAGGCTGTTAACATTAACAGGTGGAGTGCCCACACTGTTTCACCATTCTACAGGCTGTTAACATTAACAGATGGAGTGCCCACACTGTTTCACCATTCTACAGGCTGTTAACATTATGTGTAGTGTCCACCCTGTTTCACTATTCTACAGGCTGTTAACATTAGTGAAGTGCCCATCATGTTTGACCATTCTATGGGCTGTTATCATTATGTGGAGTGCCCACACTATGCTGTTAACATTAGTGGAGAGCTCACTCTCTGTTTCACCATTCTACAGGCTGTTAACATATATGAAGTGCCCTCTCTGTTTCACCATTCTACAGACTGTAAGCATTAGAGGAGTGCCCACCCTGTTTCACCATTCTACAGGCTATTAACTTTACATGAAGGGCTCACACTGTGCTGAACTTTAGTGGAGTGCTCACCTTTTTCACCATTCTACAGGCTGTTAACATAGATGGAGTGCCCTCTCTGTTTCACCATTCTACAGAATGTAAGCATTAGTGGAGTGCCCACCCTGTTTCACCATTCTACAGGCTATTAACTTTACATGAAGGGCTCACACTGTGCTAAACTTTAGTGGAGTGCTCACCTTTTTCACCATTCTACAGGCTGTTAACATTACATGGGGTGTACGCCCTGTTTCACCTTTCTACAAGCTGTTAATAACAAGGTGTGCCCAGCCTGTTTCACCATTTTACAGGCTGTTAACATTACATGGAGTGCCACACTGTTTCACCATTCTACAAGCTGGTAATAACAAGGGGTGCCCCCCTGTTTTACTATTTTACAGGCTGTTAACATTCCATGGAGTGCCCACCCTGTTTCACCATTCCACATGCTATTAACGTTACATGGAGTGCCTACCCTGTTTCAGCATTTTACAGGCTGTAACATTATGTGGAGTGCCCACCCTGTTTCACCATTCTAGAGGCTGTTTACATTATGTGGAGTGCCCAAAATGTTTCACCATTCTACAGGCAGTTAACATTAGGTGAAGTGCCCACCCTGTTTCACCATTCTCCAGGCTGTTAAAGTAACATGTGGAGTGCCCTCACTGTTTCACCATTCTATAGGCTATTAACATTGAGTGTGTGTATTTTCTCACCATTCTACAAGCTATTAACATGGAGTGCCTGTATTGTCCCACCATTCTACAGACTATTAACATTACATGGAGTGCTCACCCTGTTTCAGCATTATACAGTCTGTTAACATTACATGGAGTGCACACCCTGTTTCACAATTTTGCAGACTGTTAACATTATGTAGAGTATCCACCCTGTTTCACCATTATACAGGCTAATAGCCCACCATTTTTAACTATTCTACAGGTTGTTAACATTATGTGGAGAGCCCACCCTGCTTCACCATTTTACAGGCAGTTAACATTCGGTGGAGTGCCCACCCTGTTTCACCATACTACAGGCTGTTAACATTACATGGAGTGCCCTCCCTGTTCCACCTTTCTACAGACTAAACATTAGTGGAGTTCCCACCTTATATCACCATTCTACAGGCTGTTAACATTACATGAAGTACTCACACTGTGCTGAACTTTAGTGGAGTGCTCACTTTTTTCACCATTCTACAGGCTATTAATATTACATGGAGTGCACACAACCTGTTTCACCATTCTACAAGCTGTTAATAACAATTAATGCCCAGCCTGTTTAACCATTTTACAGGCTGTTAACTTTACATGGAGTGCCCACCCTGTTTCACCATTCTAAAGGTTGTTAACATTACGTGTAGTGCCCACCCTGTCTCAACATTATACAGGCTGTTAACATGGAGCACAAACCCTGTCGGCGTTCTACAAGCTTTTAATAACATAGCATTCCCTTCCTGTTTTATCATTCTTCAATCATTTAATAACACAGAGTGCCCACCCTGTTTCACCATTCTTCAAGCTTTTAATAACATACAGTGCACACACTGTTACACCATTCTGCAAGTTTTTAATAACATAAGAGTGCCCACACTGTTTCACCATTCTACAAGCTGCTAGTAACACAGAGTGCCTACCCTTTCCAACCATTCTACAAGCTGTTAGTAACATAGAGTACACACCCTATTTCACCATTCTACAGGTTGCTAATATTATGTGGAGTGCCCTGTTTAACCAGTCTACAGGATGTTAACTTTACATGGAGTGCCCACCCTATTTCACCATTCTACAGGTTGCTAACATTATGTGGAGTGCCAGCCCTGTTTAACCAGTCTACAGGATGTTAACTTTACATGGAGTGCCCACCCTATTTCACCATTCTACAGGTTGCTAACATAATGTGGAGTGCCAGCCCTCTTTAACCAGTCTACAGGATGTTAACATTACGTGAAGTGCCCACCCTATTTAATCATTCTACAGGTTTTTAACATTAGTGGTGTGCTCACCCTGTTTCACCATTCTACAGACTGTTAACATTACGTTGAGCGCCCACCCCGTTCCACCATTCTAAGGATGATAATAATATAGAGTGGCTGCCCTATTTCACCTTTAAACAAGCTGTTAATAACAAGGAGTGCTCGCTCTATTTCAGCATTCTACCAGCTGTCAATAACATTGAGTGCCCACCCTGTTTCACCATTCTACAAGCTGTTAATAATACAGAGTACCCATCCTATTTCACCATTCTGCAAGCTGTTAATAATACAGAGTACCCATCCTATTTCACCATTCTACAAGCTGTTAATAAGAAAGTTTGCCCACTCTGTTTCACCATCCTACAAGCTGCTTATAATGGAGTGCCTACCCTGTTTCACTATTCTACAAGTTTTTAATAGCACAGAGTGCCTGACGTGTTTCACCATTCTAAAAGCTGTTTATAACATAGAATTCCCAGAGTGCCCATATATAACATAGATTGCCAACCGTGTTTTACCCTTCCACATGATTTTAATAACTTGATTGCCCACCCTATTCCAAGATTCTACAAGCTGTTAATAATAGTGCACACAATGTTTCAACATTCCACATGATTTAAATAACATTGAGTGCCCACCCTGTTTCACCATTCTACAAGCTGTTAGTAACATAGAGTCCACACCCTATTTCACCATTCTACATACTAGCCCTGTTAACATTACGTGAAGTGCCCACCCTATTTCATCACTCGACAGGTTTTTAACATTAGTGGTGTGCTCACCCTGTTTCACCATTCTCCAGGCTGTAAACATTAACAGGTGGAGTGCCCACACTGTTTCAACATACTACAGGCTGTTAAAATTAACAGGTGGAGTGCCCACACTGTTTCACCATTCTACAGGCTGTTAACCTTAACAGGTGGAGTGCCCACACTGTTTCACCATTCTACAGGCTGTTAACATTAACAGGTGGAGTGCCCACACTGTTTCCCCATTCTACAGGCTGTTAACATTATGTGTAGTGTCCACCCTGTTTCACTATTCTACAGGCTGTTAACATTATTGAAGTGCCCATCCTGTTTCACCATTCTATGGGCTGTTATCATTATGTGGAGTGCCCACACTATGCTGTTAACATTAGTGGAGAGCTCACTCTCTGTTTCACCATTCTACAGGCTGTTAACATAGATGGAGTGCCCTCTCTGTTTCACCATTCTACAGACTTTAAGCATTAGTGGAGTGCCCACCCTGTTTCACCATTCTACAGGCTGTTAACTTTACATGAAGTGCTCACACTGTGCTGAACTTTAGTGGAGTGCTCACTTTTTTCACCATTCTACAGGCTGTTAACATTACGTGGGGTGTGTACACCCTGTTTCACCTTTCTACAAGCTGTTAACATTACATGGAGTGCCCTCACTGTTTCACCATTCTACAAGCTGGTAATAACAAGGGGTGCCCCCCCCGCCCCCCCCCCCCCCCCACCCCCCACTGTTTTACTATTTTACAGGCTGTTAACATTCCATGGAGTGCCCACCCTGTTTCACCATGTTTCACCATTCTACATGCTATTAACATTACGTGGAGTGCCTACCCTGTTTCACCATTCTAGAGGCTGTTAACATTATGTGGAGTGCCCAAAATTTTTCACCATTATAGAGGCTGTTAACATTATGTGGAGTGCCCAAAATGTTTCACCATTCTACAGGCAGTTAACATTAGTTGAAGTGCCCACCCTGTTTCACCATTCTCTAGGCTGTTACAGTAACATGTGGAGTGCCCACACTGTTTCACCGTTCTGTAGGCTATTAACATGGAGTGCGTGTATTTTCTCACCATTCTACAAGCTATTAACATGGAGTGCCTGTATTGTCCCACTATTCTACAGACTGTTAACATTACATGGAGTGCTCACCCTGTTTCAGCATTATACAGTCTGTTAGCATTACATGGAGTGCATACCCTGTTTGATCATTTTGCAGACTGTTAACATTATGTGGAGTATCCACCCTGTTTCACCATTTTACAGACTGTTAACATTACATGGAGTGCCCTCCCTGTTCCACCTTTCTACAGACTGTAAACATTAGTGGAGTTCCCACCTTATATCACCATTCTACAGGCTGTTAACATTACATGAAATACTCACACTGTGCTGAACTTTAGTGGAGTGCTCACTTTTTTCACCATTCTACAGGCTATTAGCCCACCATTTTAACTATTCTACAGGTTGTTAACATTATGTGGAGAGCCCACCCTGCTTCACCATTTTACAGACTGTTAACATTACATGGAGTGCCCTCCCTGTTCCACCTTTCTACAGACTGTAAACATTAGTGGAGTTCCCACCTTATATCACCATTCTACAGGCTGTTAACATTACATGAAATACTCACACTGTGCTGAACTTAGTGGAGTGCTCACTTTTTTCACCATTCTACAGGCTGTTAATATTACGTGGAGTGCACACAACCTGTTTCACCATTCTACAAGCTGTTAATAACAATTAGTGCCCAGCCTGTTTAACCTTTTACAGGCTGTTAACTTTACATAGAGTGCCTACCCTTTCCAACCATTCTACAAGCTGTTAGTAACATAGAGTACACACCTATTTCACCATTCTACAGGTTGCTAACATTATGTGGAGTGCCAGCCCTGTTTAACCATTCTACAGGATGTTAACATTACTTGAAGTGCCCACCCTATTTCATCATTCTTCAGGTTTTTAACATTAGTGGTATGCTCACCCCGTTTCACCATTCTACAGACTGTTAACATTACGTTGAGCGCCCACCCCATTCCACCATTCTAAGGATGATAATAATATAGAGTGGCTGCCCTATTTCACCTTTATACAAGCTGTTAATAACAAGGAGTGCTCGCTCTATTTCAGCATTCTACAAGCTGTCAATAACATTGAGTGCCCACCCTGTTTCACCATTCTACAAGCTGTTAATAATACAGAGTACCCATCCTATTTCACCATTCTACAGGCTGTTAATAATACAGAGTACCCATCCTATTTCACCATTCTACAAGCTGTTAATAAGAAAGTGTGCCCACACTGTTTCACCATCCTACAAGCTGCTTATAATGGAGTGCCTACCCTGTTTCACTATTCTACAAGTTTTTAATAGCACAGAGTGCCTGACGTGTTTCACCATTCTAAAAGCTGTTTATAACATAGAATTCCCAGAGTGCCCATATATAACATAGATTGCCAACCGTGTTTCACCCTTCCACATGATTTTAATAACATGATTGCCCACCCTATTCCAAGATTCTACAAGCTGTTAATAATAGTGCACACAATGTTTCAACATTCCACATGATTTAAATAACATAGAGTGCCTGCCTGTCCTATTTCAGCATTCTACAAGCCGTTAATAACAAGGAGTGCTCACTCTTTTTCAGCATTCTACAAGCTGTCAATAACATATAGTCCCCACCCTATTTCACCATTCTACAAGCTGTTAATAAGAAAGTTTGCCCACACTGTTTCACCATCCTACAAGCTGTTTATAATGGAGTGCCTACCCTGTTTCACTATTCTACAAGTTTTTAATAGCACAGAGTGCCTGACGTGTTTCACCATTCTAAAAGCTGTTTATAACATAGAATTCCCAGAGTGCCCATATATAACATAGATTGCCAACCGTGTTTCACCCTTCCACATGATTTTAATAACATGATTGCCCACCATATTCCAAGATTCTACAAGCTGTTAATAATAGTGCACACAATGTTTCACCATTCCACATGATTTAAATAACATAGAGTGCCTACCCTAGTTTACCATTCTACAAGCTTTTAATAACATACAGTGCACACACTGTTTCACCATTCTGCAAGTTTTTAATAACATATAGTACCCACCCTGTTTCACCATTCTACAAGCTGTTAATAACATAACATAGTGTGCCCACCCTGTTTCACCATTCTATAAGCTGTTTATAATAGAGTGCCCATTCTGTTTTAACATTTTACAAGCTCTTAATACATAGATTGACTGCCCTGTTTCACCATTCTATTAGCTGTTAATAACAAAACATAGTGTGCCCACCCTGTTTCACCATTCTATAAGCTGTTTATAGTAGAGTGCCCATTCTGTTTCACCATTCTGTTTCACCATTTAACATAGTGACTGCCCTGTTTCACCATTCTATTAACTGTTTATAACAGAGTGCCCATCCTGTTTCACCATTATACAAGCTATTAATAACATAGAGTGAATGCAGAGTGACTGCCCTGTTTCACCATTCTATTAGCTGTTTATAACAGAGTGCCCATCCTGTTTCACCATTATACATTTGAAGCTGTTAATAACACAGAGTGCCCATCCTGATAAAACAATATTGTAAACGGCAGTCTTTAAGAAAATAATTGAATTTACATTTCGCCAAAAATTAGTTCCTTGCCGAAATATTGGAGCAGCGGCGACCGCTGCCATTGGCGAAAAAGCTCCAGCGCGTCTGTTATAAACATCATTTGGTATGTTATTGATACTATTTCAACCGAATATGTTGTGTTGTGTCACAATAGATAAGTTAAGCTCTATTTCACATGTGCAAATTATTAGTTACGAGGCATTCGTTTGTAAATAAATAACTCGAAACTAATCATTACAGCTTAAAATCGTAGCTAATCTTACTCTTCTTGCCCGTGTCCACTAACAAAAGTCGTGTAAGATTCTCGCAGATTCCAATTCCTTTAAGAACGATGGCACTAGATTTTGAATTCATTGATAAGTTTTTCTGTCACACTTTCGTCAAACAAACGTTTCTTGCCTTTCAACTTTTTCTCTCTGGTTTTGAGGGAGCATGCAGAAGTTGTTCACTGCCGGGCTTAACATGTGTTGTTAAGTTCAGAGGCATTGATTCTCCACTTTGTTCCTTTCTGCCAGTTTCTTCACAAACTTTAGTCCGTTTGGCTTATGTAACCACAGTCATGATGAAGTGCGGCGGCGCTTTCGACCACTTTGACACTGAAAACGAAAAAAGGTACATGTATCATACTTTCAACCTCGCATCATATAATGTATCTACCGGTACTCGTTTAATAAATTCAATATTATACAGGCCTCTATGTATTTTATCTTAATGATAATTTTCCATTGCCGAGATGTTGAGATTTCAACCTATTTTACAATAAGTTATCAAATATGTGTTCATCGTTTTTTATCCTTAGATTTTATACATTCTCAAAAAATATAAGAATATCTATGCTTTAAAACATACTAACAGGACAAGTCAAACATCAAATTCCTGTATAGCGTATATTTAACTCTAAATTAAATCAATTTACAAAAGCGCCGGTAACCTTGTAAACTTATAAAAAAAAGCAGGTAATTACCGGCTCAAAGCCTGAGAAATGGCCAGCATGTAATAATAAAGGCCGTTAAACAAACATTCTGAATCAGATAATACATGTATTAGACGTAAATATATTAAAAATGACTGTAATTAACTGATAAATTGACTGTAATGTTCTGTTTCAGATGATATCGTTTTTTTTGCAATGACAAAAGCAGCTGCTTATTAGGTGCCCTATTGGATAAAACGTGAGGTTCCTTGTTGTCCACGTAGTTGTGCAAATTAGGTGCCTTTGAAAATATTACGTAACTCTAAATGAACCGATATTTCATCATTATACAAACGTGAAACACTTCATGTTTACTTATATCGCAACTATGGATGCTAATGTATCTATCCTCGCGTACAAAGACATACAAAATGGTATAAACAATGTAAAAATGTTTGTTAATTATTGTCAATACTGAAATCCATACAGAAGTGCACCATTTCAAATGCTATTTTGCAAAAAATGACATGCCTTTTCTACTATATTTAGCTATAAAGTTAAATCTAGCATAAACAAAGTGTTCCGTGGTAGTAAAAATGAACTGAACATACGGTTCTGTTGCCGATTTTTCCTCCGTTTTAAGAAACTCATCACCTTCCAGTTCAATTTTTTATCCAAAGAAACGAGGGGTTTATCCGTTCTTATTCAGGCAACGTATATTTTATCCGTGAAAATTAGTTTGATCATGCACCGTGGAAACGGACAACAGTACCTTTAATTACCACCATCCCAGGTCCTCCAAAATGGACAACAGTACCTTTAATTACCACCATCCCAGGTCCTCCAAAATGGACAACATTACCTTTAATTACGACCATCCCAGGTCCTGCAAAATGGACAACAGTACGTTTAATTACAACAATCCCATGTCCTCCAAAATGGACAACAGCACATTTAATTACCATTATCCCAAGTCTTCTAAAATGGATAAAATTACCTTTACTTACTACCATCCCAGGTCCTCCGAAATGGACAATATTACCTTTAATTACCACCATCCCAGGTCCTCCAAAATGGACAACAGTACCTTTAAGTACCACCATCCGAGGTACTCCAAAATGGACAACATTATCTGTAATTACCACCATCCTAGGTCCTCCAAAATGGACAACATTACCTTTAATTACCACCATCCCAAGTCCTCCAAAATGGACAACATTACCATTAATTACCACCGTACCAGGTCCTCCAAAATAGAAACGTTCCTTTTAATTACCATCATCCCGCATCCTCCAAAATGGACAACATTACCTTTAATTACCAACATCCAACATCCTCCAAAATGGACAACATTACCTTTAATTACCACCATGCCACATCCTCCAAAATGGACAACATTACCTTTAATTACCACCATCCCAAATCCTCCGAAATGGACAACACTACCTTTAATAATCACCATACCACATTCTCCAAAATGGAAAACATTACCTTTAATTACCACCATCCCAAATCCTCCGAAATGGACAACATTACCTTTAATGACCACCATCCCAGGTCATCCTAAATGGACTACAGTACCTTTAATTACCACCATCCCAGTCCCTCCAAAATGGAAAACATTTCCTTGAATTACCACCATCCCAGGTCCTCCAAAATGGACAAGAGTACCTTTAATTACCACACTCCCATGTCCTCCAAAATGGACAACAGTACCTTTAATTACCACCATCCCAAGTCCTCCAAAATTTACAACATTACCTTTAATGACCACCATACCAGGTCATCCTAAATGGACAAAGTACCTTTAATTACGACCATCCCAGGTCCTCCAAAATGGATAACAATACCTTTAATTACCACCATCCCATGTCCTCCAAAATGAAAATGGACAACATTACCTTTAATGAGCACCATCCCAGGTCCTCCAAAATGGACAAAAGTACCTGTCATTACCACCATCCCACATCCTCCAAAATGGACATCATGACCTTTAATTACCACCATCCCAGGTCCTCCAAAATGGACAATATTACCTTTAATTACCACCATCCCAGGTCCTCCAAAATAGAAAAACATTACCTTTAATTACCACCATCCCATGTCCTCCAAAATGTACAACAGTACCTTTAATTACCACATTCCCATGTCCTCCAAAATGGACAACAGTACCTTTAATTACCACCATCCCAAGTCCTCCAAAATGGACAGCAGAACCTTTAATGACAACCATCCCATGTCATCCTAAATGTACAACAGTACCTTTATTTACCTCCACCCCAGGTCCTCCAAAATGGACAACAGTTCCTTTAATTACCACCATCCCAAGTCCTTCAAATTGGACAACATTACCATTAACTACCAACATCCCAATTCCTTCAAAAATAAACAACAGTCCCTTTAGTCACCACCATCCCATGTCCTCCAGAAATGGACAACAGTACCTTTAATTACCACCATCCCAGGTCCTCCAAAAACGACAAGATTACCTTTAATTACAACCATCCCAGGTCCCTCCATAATGGACAACAGTAGCTTTAATTACCACCATCCCAAGTCCTCCAAAATGGAATACATTACCTTTAATGACCACCATCCCAGGTCCTCCAAAATGGACAAAAGTACCTTTAATTACCACCATCCCAAATCCTCCGAAATGGACAACACTACCTTTAATAATCACCATACCACATTCTCCAAAATGGAAAACATTACCTTTAATTACCACCATCCCAAATCCTCCGAAATGGACAACATTACCTTTAATGACCACCATCCCAGGTCATCCTAAATGGACTACAGTACCTTTAATTACCACCATCCCAGTCCCTCCAAAATGGAAAACATTTCCTTGAATTACCACCATCCCAGGTCCTCCCAAAATGGACCAAGAGTACCTTTAATTACCACACTCCCATGTCCTCCAAAATGGACAACAGTACCTTTAATTACCACCATCCCAAGTCCTCCAAAATTTACAACATTACCTTTAATGACCACCATACCAGGTCATCCTAAATGGACAAAGTACCTTTAATTACGACCATCCCAGGTCCTCCAAAATGGATAACAATACCTTTAATTACCACCATCCCATGTCCTCCAAAATGGACAACATTACCTTTAATGAGCACCATCCCAGGTCCTCCAAAATGGACAAAAGTACCTGTCATTACCACCATCCCACATCCTCCAAAATGGACATCATGACCTTTAATTACCACCATCCCAGGTCCTCCAAAATGGACAATATTACCTTTAATTACCACCATCCCAGGTCCTCCAAAATAGAAAAAACATTACCTTTAATTACCACCATCCCATGTCCTCCAAAATGTACAACAGTACCTTTAATTACCACATTCCCATGTCCTCCAAAAATGGACAACAGTACCTTTAATTACCACCATCCCAAGTCCTCCAAAATGGACAGCAGAACCTTTAATGACAACCATCCCATGTCATCCTAAATGTACAACAGTACCTTTATTTACCTCCACCCCAGGTCCTCCAAAATGGACAACAGTTCCTTTAATTACCACCATCCCAAGTCCTTCAAATTGGACAACATTACCATTAACTACCAACATCCCAATTCCTTCAAAATAAACAACAGTCCCTTTAGTCACCACCATCCCATGTCCTCCAGAATGGACAACAGTACCTTTAATTACCACCATCCCAGGTCCTCCAAAAACGACAAGATTAACCTTTAATTACAACCATCCCAGGTCCTCCATAATGGGACAACAGTAGCTTTAATTACCACCATCCCAAGTCCTCCAAAATGGAATACATTACCTTTAATGACCACCATCCCAGGTCCTCCAAAATGGACAAAAGTACCTTTAATTACCACCATCCCAAGTCTCCAAATTGGACAACATTACCTTTAATGAGCACCATACGAGGTCCTCCAAAATGGACAAAAGTACCAGTCATTACCACCATCCCGTATCCTCCAAAAATGGACACAATATCCTTGAATTACCACCATCCCATGTCCTCCAAAATGGAAAAACATTTCCTTGAACTACCACCATCCCAGGTCCTCCTAAATGGGCAACAGTACCTTTAATTACCACCATCCCAAGTCCTCCAAAATGGACAACATTACCTTTAATGACCACCATCCCAGGTCATCCTAAATTGGACAACAGTACCTTTAATTACGACCATCCCAGATCCTCCAAAATGGACAACATTACCTTTAATTACCACCATCACATGTCCTCCAAAATGAACAACATTACCTTTAATTACCACCATCCCAAATCCTCCAAAATGGACAACATTGCCTTTAATTACCACCATCCCAAATCCTCCAAAAATGGGCAACATTACCTTTAATGACCACCATCCCAGGTCATCCTAAATGGACTACAGTACCTTTAATTACCACCATCCCAGTCCCTCCAAAATGGAAAACATTTCCTTGAATTACCACCATCCCAGGTCCTCCAAAATGGACAAGAGTACCTTTAATTACCACACTCCCATGTCCTCCAAAATGGACAACAGAACCTTTAATTACCACCACCCCAAAGTCCTCCAAAATGGACAACAGAACCTTTAATTACCACCCACCCCAAAGTCCTCCAAAATGTACAAGAGTACCATTAATAACAAACATCCCAATTCCTTCAAAATGAACAACAGTCCCTTTAATTACCACCATCCCAGGTCCTCCAGAATGGACAACAGTACCTTTAATTACCACCATCCCAGGTCCTCCAAAAACGACAACATTACCTATAATTACCACCATCCCAGGTCCTCCAGAATGGACAACAGTAGCTTTAATTACCACCTTCCCCAGGTCCTCCAAAATGGACAAAAATACCTTTAATTTACCACCATCCCAAGTCCTCCTAAATGGACAACCTTACCTTTAATGAGCACCATCTCAGGTCCTCCAAAATTGACAAAAGTACCTGTCATTACCACCATCCCACATCCTCCAAAATGGACAGCATGACCTTTAATTACCACCATTCCCCGATTCCTCCAAAATGGACAACATTACCTTTAATTACCACCATCCCAGGTCCTCCAAAATAGAAAAAACATTACCTTTAATTACCACCATCCCATGTCCTCCAAAAATGGAACAATATTTCCTTGAATTACCACCATCACATGTCCTCCAAAATGGACAACAGTACCTTTAATTACTACATTCCCATGTCCTCCAAAAATGGACAACAGTACCTTTAATTTACCACCATCCCAAGTCCTCCAAAATGGACAACATTACCTTTAATGACCACCATCCCAGGTCTTCCTATATGGGACAATAGTACCCTTTAATTACGACCATCCCAGGTCCTCCAAAATGGACAACATTACCTTTAGTTACCACCATCCCATATCCTTCAAAATGGACAACAGTACCTTTAATTACCACCATCCCAGGTCCTCCAAAATGGACAACATTACCTTTAATTAACACCATCCCAGTTTCAAAATAGACAACATGACTTTGAATTACCACCATCACAGGTCCTACAAAAATGGACAACATTACCTTTAATTACCATCATCCCAGATCCTCCAAAATGGACAAAGTCCCTTTAATATCCACCATCCCAAGTCCTCCAAAATGGACAACAGCACATTTAATTACCACCATCCCAAGTCTTCCAAAATGGATAAAAATTACCTTTAATT